>BCLG01000583.1:147639-164267 GCA_001602295.1 Zoysia matrella | reverse complement strand
TACCTGCTCAACAGATCACCCACTAAAAGTGTCTCAGGTATGACTCCTTTTGAAGCATGGTTTGGTAAGAAACCTGCACTGCATCACCTTAGAACTTTTGGATGCATAGTTTATGTGAAGAACACTCTGCCTCATTTGGGGAAGCTTGATGATAGAGGCACAAAAATGATTTTTGTGGGATACCAATCTGGGAGTAAAGTTTACAGAGCTTATGACCCTAGAACTCAGAAGGTGCATATAACCAGGGATGTTGTGTTTGATGAAGATGATCAGTGGGTTTGGCAGAATCAGGCTGAACACACTGATGAGGAGCCTTTCATCATTGAGTATTTCACCTTGTCAGAACAAGCCACTGAGTGGACCGGAAATCAGACAGTACCTGAATCACCAGCTGCTGCAAGCTCACCTGTTGCAGCTGATGAAATATCACCACCAAGCTCAGAATCAAATCTTGATGCTGACCATGATGACTGTACTCTGAGACTCAGGAAAATTGATGATGTCCTTGGCCCATCAGATGTTCCAGGCAGAGCTCTTAGAAACCTGGATGAAGAAGTGCTTATGATAAGTGCTGAAGAACCAGCAACTTTTGATGAAGCAGCCAGTGACCTCAGGTGGAGGAATGCCATGATAGAAGAACTGAAGTCCATTGAAGACAATAATACCTGGTCTGTATCTGACCTGCCCTCAGGCCATAAAGCCATTGGTTTAAAGTGGGTATTTAAGGCAAAAAGGGATGAACTTGGGAAGATAGTAAAGCACAAAGCCAGATTAGTGGCTAAAGGCTTTGTTCAAAAGCAGGGGATTGACTTTGCAGAGGTGTTTGCCCCTGTAGCAAGGATGGAAACAGTGAGACTGATCCTAGCTCTAGCTGCACATGATGGCTGGAAAGTTCATCACATGGATGTGAAGTCAGCCTTCCTAAATGGTGAACTAGAGGAGTTGGTATATGTGAGACAACCACCTGGGTTCACCATAGGCAGAGAGGAGCAGGTTTTGAAGCTGAGAAAGGCATTGTATGGACTGAGACAGGCCCCAAGAGCATGGTATTCCAAGTTGCACTCTTCACTTGTTTCATTGGGTTTCAAGAGAAACAGTCATGAGCATGCTGTATATGTGAAGCACAGGGCAAGCAAACCACTGGTAGTTGGGGTATATGTGGATGATCTGCTCATTACTGGAGCAGAGGACTCTGACATCTGCCAGTTCAAGGAAGAAATGTTCAGGAAATTTAAGATGAGTGATCTGGGGTTACTCACTTATTATCTTGGGATTGAAGTCAGGCAAGAGTCTGATTCAATCACTTTGAGACAGACTGCCTATGTGCAGAAGCTACTCGAGAAGGCAGGCATGGCTGAATGTAATGCATGTAAGATTCCCATGGAGCCCAGGTTAAAGCTTTCCAAGGTTGGATCAAAGAAACTAGATGATGAGACTGAATACCGAAGCCTGATTGGAGCACTCAGGTACTTAATTCATACTCGCCCAGATTTAGCATATTCTGTCAGCTACATGAGCAGGTTTATGTCTGAACCATATGAGGAGCATATGACTGCAGTTAAGCATATACTGAGGTATGTTGCTGGTACAAAAGAGTTTGGGCTCACATACAGGAGAGGAGAGAAGAATAAGCTGCAGCTGCTGGGCTATAGTGACAGTGATCTCGGAGGAGATTCTGATGATAGCAAGAGCACATCTGGTGTGCTGTTTTTCTTGGGAAAGAACCCAATCTCGTGGCAGTCACAGAAGCAGAAGTCAGTAGCACTGTCTTCATGTGAGGCCGAGTATATGGCGTCATCAGTTGCAGCATGTCAAGCGATCTGGTTAGATGGGTTACTGACAGAAATAACTGGTGGACAGAGAGGACTTCCTCTGCTGTGTGTTGATAACCGTTCAGCAATTGATCTCATACATAATCCTGTTCACCATGGTCGCAGTAAGCACATTCGGATTCGATATCACTTCGTTCGCGAATGTGTCACAGAAGGAAGGATGACGGTGCAGTTTGTTAAGTCTGAAGATCAACTTGCAGACATTCTGACCAAGGCTTTGGCACGCGTCAAGTTTCAGGAGATGAGAAGCAGGATAGGCATTGATCAAGTCGATGGACCGCACAAGGTTTAGGCGGAGATATGTTAGAATAAACTTGTGCTTTGTCTAGTTTTTCAGTTTCCCGTTATGTTTGAGTCGTTCTCAGTTAGAATGGGTCATTGCCTGACGTGTGCTGCGTTCACGCGGGGCAGAGTGCTTGGTCCTCCGGGTTAGGCGCCATGACCGGGCATCCTGGAACGGTCATGGCGATAGCGCGGCATGCTGCATGGTGCGGACATGTCGCGAGTAGTGGAGGCCGTGAAAAAGGCCGTTGTTATCTTTGCTTCTATAAATAGTCAAGTTCGTTGCTTTTGAGGCTGCATCGCAGCAAGAATTCGTCCGGTGTCCTCATAATTTCCAGTTGTGTTCGCGTGAGTTCTACCGCCGGCGTTCGTCGTTCATACACCGGCGAACCGGCGATCGTTTCCGTCGCCGATCTCTGACAAAAATGTCGCCCGAAAACTAAACCGGATTCGCCATCAGAGCACAAGAAAAAACCGGCTCTGCAAGAAGCAATTCCGAATAGGGGACGAGGTATTCCTACCCATCCACCCCACGCAGACCCACAGAAACGGACATTTTATCCCTCGCGTCGCAAGGGAACGGAGCAGGGGAGTGGAGAAGGGGAGTAACATACCTTTACTGCGCGGGAGACGGAGCAATCCGAAAGGAAAGCTGAGCGTGGCAGCAGTGCCACGGATCGGCGGCCTCGAAGCGACGCCGCCGCTGCTGCGGGCAGCTGCCGGAGCCCAGCGGAGACCTCCATGCGCTCCCAAGGGTAATGTTTCTTGGCAGCCCCGTCGCAGTGAAACTGTGATGAAAGAAGGCTTCCCGGCCGCTTTCAGCCACGAAGCGAGCTTTGGGTTCATCGCCCGGAGGATGGGCCCACATGCAAAGAGGTGGTATGGGCCCAGATAGCACGGCCTGGTTTCGCACGAATGGGCTGGGCTTAATGGCGTCGATCATTTGGTTTGTTGTCAGATGGGCCGGCCCGTCCTGATCCTAGATTCAATTTCTTCATTGCCGGGTAGGGCGCCACTATAGATGTGTGCTGGGTCAAACGGGCCAGCACAAAGCACAAAAAAAAAACAGAGATAATCGAGCCTGTGCCGGCACAGCTCGGCCTATGCTGTGCTTTTTTTTTTTGAAGGGCCTATGCTGTGCTTGGGTCAGCGTCTCGGCTTATCTGGCAGTGAAGCAGTTCCGCAACGTCCCACCGACCTTGGTCATATAAAACTCTCCTCTCACTTGGGGAAGTGCTGCGTCACAAATAGGCCGAATTCAGGCAACGGCCCATGCAGTTAACAGTCCGTGAAGTATTCCTTCCACTGCCACGCGGGGCCCACCAGTCAGCGCTTGTTCTTGTGTTCCTCCGCTGCAGTTCATTTTTTATTTTGATTCAGATTTTAAAATTGAAACTTGTGTATCTTTCGCATAGTTACCCAAATTGGATGATTCTTTTTCCTAAAATCTTGTAAAAATATTCTCCATCAATTGGATATATATTTTGACATGATGCTATATTTAAAATTTATAATTATCAATCATTTCAATCATAGTCACTATTCAACATTCTCTTCATTTTTTGTAAATCTTCAAAAATTTTGAATTTTTAAACTATTTTTTTGTGTGCGTATACAACTTGTACACCTCCACACATAGAAATTTGTAAACTTTTTTTTGAAACACATAACTTCGTGTAAGTTTGAAAGAATAATAACTTCTATGCGGCTTTCTAAAACTTTAACACAAATTCACACAAATGTATTGGATTTGATATTTCATTTTTTTTATAGGTTAAGTTTTCCTTGAAACAACGTCACACCAAATTTGAGTTCAAAATTTATTATAATTTTAAAGATAGAAAAATGAGGTCATTTTTTTTGTTTAAATAGCAAAGTACATATTAGCTTCACTGAAAATGTATTTCATTAAAGGCGCTTTCACTGGAATTGCGTTGTGCTTGGGCCTGGCACGGCCCGACAACGGCCCACCGTGCCGCATGCCATGCTTAGGCCGCATTCTTGCCACGTCGGGCCGGCCGGCACGACCCGACAAGGCACGATGGTTCGAGCCGGCGGCTTGAGGCACAACTAAGCCCTGCCATGCCGGCCCAGCACAGCCCGAGTCTCAGGCCTACCCAAGCCCTCGTCGCTGTCACCCGACATGGTTCAACTTAGATCCATGCCACGGGCTAGAGTTTTGGAGCTTGTAGGGCTAGCACGGCATAATTCAATAATGAAGTGCGTCGTGCCAGCTCAAAATTAAATAGATCAAGTTTTTTCATGCTCAGACTGAGCTGTGAGCTGCCTGTTTGACCATTTATACACGCCACACACTGATGGGGAAGCACACGCACTCTCGGTCTCACGCGCCGTCCATTAAACTTGCCAATTACCGAATTATGTTACACCACAGACAGAGTCAAAGAAAATTAGAAATACCTCACCTGGCTGCCGAACACGTCGCGCTTTCTCTGTCCAAGCCTCGACACGTTCCGCTCTTCGAGAACCCGCCGGGACAGCGACGCCCCCAAGGCTCAGGGAGTCAGGTCGCAGAGTGGATAGACAGGGTCGAGGCAGGGGGAGGTTGGAGCTGAAGAAAGCAACTCGGCGTTACCGGTCGAAACAAGTCGTTGTTCTTTCTCACACCGCAGCGTCTGAACCTGAACCTGAACCGGATTTTGTTTCCAAATAAAGTTATTTCCTCCCTCCACTGTTAAATTGTACTAATCGATGATAACCTATAACATCATTTTTTAGTCGTTTTATTTAAAAAAGTATGATAAATATATTACTTTATCCGATTTTAAAATATTGACACTGCTGATTCTTAAGCATCAATTTAGATCATTCGTGCTATTAAAAAAATACATATTTGATAAATTATTTTAAATATTGACATACAATTATTTGGTAAATTATTTTAAATATGACTATAATTTATACATTTAAACTAATTTTTTGAAAAGACATGATAAAAAATAAAAAGCCGACGGTGATAATAATAATAGTACATTTTCTTCTTCTCTGATGTCATCGGTGGGCGACCTGCTCCTCGGATGAGGCCACCTTTTTCGACAATCGGAATCGACTCTTTCCTTCTTTCTTTTTGTTTGTGAAGGTCCCGATCAACCGTTCATTCCTATGGCTAATTTCGGGGGGGCTCCTCAAGTTGTCAATGGACATGGTCTCAAAAAGCAAGCTGCTTCCAGAGTTACTAGGAGACGTGTAAACTTATAAGTCGCACATTTGTGGTACTTTCGGAGTTCAACCGGTTCAAGCTCCTCTAAAACCAACAGCAGGAAGGATTGGGATTCAACAACATCTTCATGTGTAGTGCTATCCACCCAAATCCAGCGGCCGAAAGGTGCTCGATGAAAAGGATTTCATGGAGGAGCAGCAATCGTGGACGTCCCTGTTGACGACAGAACAACAAATCACTCGCTTTCGATCGCTTCTCAATCAGTTGCCCCGGACCAGACCTGCCCTCCCGCTCGCCTGTCCCGTTAATCGACGTCACCGAAAGAGAAGAACCCTCATCACTGGATGTCTCCAAACTCATTTTCTCTTCTACCTCTGCTCCGAGAAGCCTGAAAACTCAGCTCCGCACTGATGAATTGTTCTGCTGCGTGTTTGACTCTGCGGCTTTTAGTTTCTTCAGTGTTCCTCGATCGATCTTCTTGGTAGATTGATTCCGATTGCGACGAACGACGAATTTTCTAGTTAATCACCTTCTCCTCCTCTATTTGGCTTGATTACGATTAGCACCAGCCTGATGCAGAGTGTTTGGGGTTTGTTCTTGATACCAGTAGAAAAGTTTGAAGCTTTTTGGAGCTGCCTTCTCCCTCCTCTTCCTCCTATGTGGTTCTTCGTCATCACACGTTCAGCCTATCCGAAACTCGCCGTCGTTGTCTCCCTCGAATAACAAAAGCCGGCCACTAGAAGAACAAACCCCGCTCCCCCACTTCCAGCTCCGATCTCTCACTCTCTCTCTCGCTCATCCGATTCGCGTGCGCCTCTCTTTCTCCTTCGCCCCAAGAAACCGAGCGTCTCGTCCCGCGGGTTCCTTCCTTTTCGTCGGTTTGCGCACAGTGCAAGAGCGACAGCACACACAGGGGCCTTCCCCCTTCCTTCGATGGCCGCGAGCTGCCGGCTGGCCGCCGGTCTGGCGGTGGTCGTCGGCGGGCTGATGCTGATGCCGGCGGCGGTGCGCGCGCTCGGCGTGAACTGGGGCACGATGGCGACGCACCAGCTGCCGCCGCGCACCGTGGTGCGCATGCTGCAGGACAACGGCGTCCGGAAGGTGAAGCTGTTCGACGCGGACGCCGGGCCGCTGGGCGCCCTCGCCGGCAGCGGCGTCGAGGTCATGGTCGCCATCCCCAACAACATGCTCGACGTCATGACGGACTACGGCGCCGCCAGGGAGTGGGTGCACCGGAACGTCAGCGCCTACAACTTCGACGGCGGCGTCAACATCAAGTGAGTGTCAGTGTGGTTCAGAGGAGCTCTGCTTTGTGATCAAGTGATCAATGATCCTCCTCCTCTGCTTCTCCTTTCCTCTGACGGCTGTAGTTTCAACCCCTATTTTCCTAAATGGAATTAAACAGCCATTTAAACGGTGTTTAAAAGCTAAACTGCTACTCTCGTCTAGGTCTAAACACCGTTTAGAAGGAATTAAACGGTGTTTAAACACTAGACGGTGGTCGACCAACTGTCTACAATTTACCGTTTAGAAAAACATGGTTTCAACGTGGATACTCGTTTTTGATTATTCAGGGGGGAAACCTGTAGCCCTCATAAAGATTTTGAAAAGATTTTAGAGGAAGCTTTCTCGTCAGCAAAGTGGTAAACCTGCATCACCCAGCTGCTGAGCTGCATCACAAAGTTGGGGCCTTTTAGGCATATCCCTTACATCTATGCTGTCTGGTTAACCATATCTGTCTTGAGTAGGATTTGCATGTCCAAAGAGCAGTGGCCACTGGGCTCTTAGTCGACATGCACTCGTCAAACTCTTCAGTGCAGGTTTTGCATAGCTGCTTTTGGTTGTAAAGTTCATCACTTGGATAAGCATATTTATATAATCATTTTTGGCAACCCTGCGAATCTTCAGAGTATTCTAATACGGAGTATGAAAACCTGCTAGTAATCGTAAGTGACCGACGCTGATGCAGAATTCACCAATTCGGTTTGTCGTTGGTGCAGGTACGTGGCCGTCGGGAACGAGCCATTCCTCAAGGCTCTCAACGGCACCTACCTGAACGTCACCCTCCCTGCTCTGCAGAACATTCAGCGCGCCCTCGACGACGCCGGCCTCGGCGACACCGTGAAGGCCACCGTGCCGCTGAACGCCGACGTGTACAACTCGCCGCAGGACCAGCCGGTGCCGTCGGCGGGGCGGTTCCGGTCCGACATCTCGGACCTGATGACCGCGATCGTGCAGTTCCTGAGCCAGAGTGGCGCGCCCTTCACCGTGAACATCTACCCGTTCCTGAGCCTGAACGGCAACCCCGGGTTCCCGGTGGATTACGCCTTCTTCGACGGCACGAACAGCCCCGTGGTGGACAACGGCATCCAGTACACCAACGTGTTCGACGCCAACTTCGACACGCTGGTCTCGGCGCTCGCGGCGGCGGGGTTCGGCGGCCTGCCGGTGGTGGTCGGCGAGGTCGGCTGGCCGACGGACGGCGACAAGCAGGCCACCGCCGCGCTCGCGGAGAAGTTCTACGCCGGGCTGATGCGGAAGCTGGCGGCCAACGCCGGCACGCCGCTGCGGCCGAACCAGTACATCGAGGTGTACCTGTTCAGCCTCATCGACGAGGACGCCAAGAGCGTCGCGCCGGGCAACTTCGAGCGCCACTGGGGCATCATGCGCTACGACGGCCAGCCCAAGTTCCCCATGGACCTGTCCGGGCAGAGCGGGAACGCGGCGCTCGTGGCGGCGCGGGACGTCCAGTACCTCCCCCGCCAGTGGTGCGTCGCCAACCCCAACGCGCCGGACCTGCAGAGCAGGATCCCCGACAGCGTCAGCTATGCGTGCCAATTCGCCGACTGCACCTCGCTCGGGTATGGATCGACGTGTGGCGGCTTGGACGCCATTGGCAACGCGTCGTACGCGTTCAACATGTACTTCCAGGTGCAGAACCAGGTGGAGGGAAGCTGCGACTTCCAGGGTCTCGCCGTGCAGACGACGCAGGACCCGTCCGTGAACACCTGCAACTTCACCATACAGATCGCGCCCTCTTCAGCGAGGCGTCTGTGCGCCCCGGAGGGGATGATTGCGCTGGTCCTGGCTCTTGTTCTCATGAATGTAAAGATTTTTATTTAGCCGCTTGTAGATAATGAGAAGTGCTCCAGTTCAAATTTCTCAGAAGACATCACAAAACACACATTCTTTTTTGCGACATTATTAATTAGCGGTCTTTTTTTAATTGACATTATTAGCGGTCTTATTAACCAAAGAATTGCTCCGGTGGAGCTCTTCTTAAAATGTCACAAATCCCAAAGCAGCCAGATGTGACCATGGCCTTTAGAATCTCTCTACTTACTACAGTTTCTCCACATTGAGCTCATATCACAAATCCTGGAGAAGCAAAAAAAATCTCATTTTATAAAAACGCACAATCCACAAATATGAAATGGGCTATTACCTCATTTTAGAACCCAACTGGTTTAATCCACGTCTCATGTTGCCATTGAGCTTCTCATCAAGTGCATAGCACCAAATTCATAATTTTTTCTTGTTGACCATCATCCATATAAAACCGTTAGCCAATGGAATAAAACTCAATGTACCCAAAGTTTATTTTCATATGCGCCATTTATACCTCGAGGCAAGATCGTCTAGTACAGTAGTACTTAGCTATCAAATTAAGGTAAGAAGAGGCACAAAAAGTGACTATTCAAAATCTAGCTTTTGCCACTTTGACTTGTGTTCTACTCTTGGGCTGGCTATTTCCATACAACCGTAGAAATGAAGAAAATTAACTGTACAACCTTTAGAATTCTTCATGTCAATAAAAAGTAATAGTCTATGACATTTGTTGATATATGTTAACAAATACAAGAGAAATTTCGAGATTAAAAATACACCTATGATAATAAGATTCACGTTGCAAAAAAATTTTAAAAAATTTACTAGTGAATCATAATAAATGGAAGGATATCTTGTGGCTTAGCTTTGATATATGCACATTTATCTGTAGCAGTCCGTCCCTAGCGATGTGATATAGATGGATGCATTACTTTAACATATGGCGAATGCGAGGAATGATAAGGGCTACCAACATTCACATGCTTATCCCCTCTTGGCTACAACTCATTTGGGTCACATATATCTATATTCATTCGAACCATGTATAAGAAATAGTAATAGCTAACTTAATAACTTGACAAAAAAAAAATCCGATTCTCATGCACCATATCCAACCATATATAACAATAACTATACCATATCCCCCACTTGGCTACAACTCAATCCTTTTATGTCACAAACAACCATATCAACTTATGTATCAATATCTATTCACATGTCCAAGAAATATTAATATAGTGCTATATTCATGTGCAGCATATCCAATTATATATAAAAATAATACAAGAAAGATACAACAACTATATATCGTCCCCACGTGGTATAACTTATTTGAGCCTCACGAGCAACCATAGCACCTAATGTATCAATATTTAATTGTAGCATATCTAGCATATGGTAATAGCTAGCCAAATAACTTAGCAAAAAATCCCTTTTCTTATGAAAGATAGCCAACTATATAAAAATAAATACACCAGTCAATTAAATAATACCCCCTATTGATTGCTAATTAATACTCATAAGGCCCATGAAGCACCAAATAGAACCTATATATACACCTTTTCCTTCAACAATTAGAAAGCAGGCCACTCTGCGTATTTCCATACATCCAAGATGAGACCACAGGTGCCAAGTCTTGTCTATGTGTCAACTCTGCTCATAGCATTCATCTTTCTAAGCGGCATTGAGATAGTTGAGGGGACACCATCAAAATGGTGTCAAGAGGCGCAGATAAAGGACTCGCGTATCAATTATCAATTCTGCTATAAGGAGTTCATGACCCATTCTAAAAGAAATGATTGGCCAGATCCATGGCGTATGGCCAAGGTATCAGCTTGGTCTGGCGCTGATAATGGAAAATATGCCGTCAGATACATCCAGACTCACCTAGCAAAGCCAGAGACAGACCCCAGAGTGAAGCCAGCATTACAGGAGTGCCAAGGGTTTTACGATAAAGTGGAAGACGCATTTCTCAAAGCGGGCAACAAAATTGATACTCATGGCGTCCCGGGGTATGCAGCTGCGAGGTCGGAGGTGGCACTTGCTGCATCTCTTGCGCAGCAGTGTGAAGACGCTTTTGGGAGGGTTGGGATTGCATCGTGGCTTCATTCCGCCTATGAATATAACACGCAGATGGGTTACATCTGCTTGGCTTTGATTAGCATAGTCGAACAACGCTGAGTTGTATTTCATGAAACTTGATGGAATAAAAATGTTTGGTCCTATCTAGTTTTTGTCGTCCATAGCATGCATGCATCAATTTTGAGACAGCGGTAGTAGTTGTGCTGCCATGAACATGTCAGGGAGCACAACGCTGCCGTCCTTGTACCAGATTACCAGTAGTATTTGACACTGGTGGGTCAGAATTTGACAGAAGCGTCGAAGCAGTTGCTGCTAACCAAACCGCACACCGTTTGATTCCTCGTAGCGCTAAGTTTTCGCGTGACTATGAGCGGCGCTGTTTTCCTAAATGGTAAACAGTAAACAGTCAATAAACCGCCGTCTAAGCACTTACATGCTGTTTTATTCCGTCTAAACATCATTTAGGTCTAGACGAGGGCAACTGCCTAGCGTTTATATGCCGTTTAAATGGCTGTTCAGTTCCATTTAGGAAAAACAGGGATGAGCTATACCATGAGAAAGTAAAGTGAATTAACGAGATTCTGATCAATGATCTGGTTAAGATAACAGACGAGACCGGCTGTCGTCGCCTTTGTCGTTGCGCTCGCTCCACTCCGCTGGCTGGACACGGAGAGACCACCGAGAAATCTCGCTCGTGCGTCCGTCAACACTGGAGCCGGCCCCGGTGCTGCTGCCGGAGTTGCGGAAACGAGTCTCGCCGGTTACGGTGGTCGCTGATAAACCGGCAGGAAAGTACAGATGCTGCCTGGGGTCGCTGGTCAGCAACTCGCAAAGTCGTCGTCTCTGCCTCGGCATCGCTGTCCTGCCGTGCTGCTGGCTAGGAAAAAAATTTCGGCGAAATTTCATCAAAATATTTGAAATATGGCATTTATCGGTAAAGTTTGATATTTTTTTATCACCGAAATTTTATTATTTAAGTATCGTTAATCAACGAAAATTGATTTGTTTGTATCTACAACAATGTTGTTTTATAGATTAAAGACAATTCCTTTTGAGTTTATATTAATTTGTTTTTAAAGTATTTAAATCAATTCATCGAAATTTCCGAAATATCGTATTTATCGATGACCTCCGATAACTTTTTTTATACCGGAATTTTTTTTCCTAGGCTGCTGCTTGCCCCGCCATTACCAGCTGCTTCAGCGAGGAGGATATGACGCTGTCAGATTGCCGCCAAATGACACTGCTTCGACGGAATTGTGAACGCATACGGCGGGCACGCTTTCCGACAATTGCATCTGGTGGTTACAGCAGGCACGTTGGAGTGGGAACAGTAAACATCTGCACCAGTATTTGGCACAGATTCTATATTTGCTAGTACGACCTTGGCGCCACTCCCAATCACCCGTGGCTTGGAGGCGCCGTACGGGATATATATGGCCATATATGGTGGAGAGAACAATAGAGATTGATTAGAGTAGCGTGATGCGGTTAATCACTACAAGAAAACAGAGTTTTAGTCATCAAGTGTTAGTGACAAAAAATTTAGTTACTAAATAGTGATTAAGATTTGGTTTATATTAGGCTATAAATTTTTAGTGACCAAGTTATATAATCATTAGTTGCTAAATACATTTAGTTACCGAGAGTTCTTTTGTTGATATATATACTCCCTCCGGTTTTAAAACATTGACACCGTTGATTTTTAACATTAACTTTGACTATTCGTTTTATTCAAAAAATTTATTCAAATGTTTAAAATTTTGTTATTATTTAATTTATTATTAGTAGAATTTAAATCACAACTAATAATTTTACATATTTGAACAAATTTTTTGAATAAAACGAATGATTAAAATTGATGTTAGAAGCCAACGGTGTCAATAATTTAAAATCGAAGAAAGTACTTTTAGTTACCAACATATATAATTATTGATCACTATATACATATAGCATCAGAGTAACCAAAATGCAACCAAATTTTTTTTAACAAAACATCTATAATAAATAATATTAGACATATAGTGACCAAATATCTTATTGGCTAAAAAAGATTTTCCTTGCCATGTCGCCAACAGGTCCTGATCATCTCATGATGCCATGCATCCATGACTACTCTTCTATCCTTTGAATTTGAATGTACCACTTGTAAAATACTAAAATACTCCCTCCGTCTATTAATTGTTATCATCGTTGACTTTCAATTTAAATTTTGACCGTTTGTCTTATTTAAAATATTAAATTAAATGTGTAAAATTTTAAGTCGTGATTCAAATAACTCTAATAATTAATAAAATTATAAAAAAAATAATATTTATTAAAAAATTTAATAAGACAAATAGTCAAAGTTAAAATCGAAAGTCAAACTGCGACAACAATTATAAAACGCAGGTAGTATTTGCGCCGGCGCAAGGCGTCAACCGGCACCTGATGGCCACCGGCGGCGCGGCGGGTCCCGTTGCATTCCTACGGAGCAGGTCGATCATCAAAGCGATCGCGACCCGCCGAAGTACTGAGCGCGCAACTCGTACTGGTTGGCGGCGGCGCCGCCGCCGCTGCTGCCCCCCTGGCCACTACCGGGTGCCGACGTCGGGGAGCCGTGCTGGTGCGCGCCCTCGTAGACGACGCGGACGTCGCCGCCGGCGTCACCAGGGAGCCACTCCACCTTCTTCTTCGCGCCGCAGAGCTTGTGCCGACACCGGAAGTAGCTCCTGAACACACATAACCGATCAACTCTCATCATCATCATTCATCGTCGTCGTCGACAAACCTATTGAAATCATTGCATCGGCCACTTGTGTTTCAAGAAAGCCGTCCGTCTTCTACTGAACCGAGACCAAGTTGTGCAACTGGCGCCGGATTTGACCGTAGCCGCTGGAGTAGATGATTGCTCCGTCTGTGATGATAAGAGTCAGCAGCAAATATTCTACTCCTACGCAGGAGGCAACCCAGTGGCCGTCACATGACGCAATTCTAATGAAGATTTGATGCACGGAGGGCTAGGTCAAAGCTGGTCGGCGACGGGGAGAGCAATTCAATAAGCTGATATGTGCACGTGTGGCGGGGTGAGATCTGATCAACTAGGAGTAGCAGTTTTACAAAACTGATGGATCTGAAGCAAACGGTGTTTAATGTTTATATTCCACAAAAAGATCAAATACCTCATTTTCTGGATGTTCTTGATGAATTTCTGGCCGTACTTCTTCCACTCGTAGCCATCCTCGGGCATCTCTAGCTGGTTTCCAATGCCGGTCTCCGCCGCCGCCGCCGCCCCTTCGTTTCTTTCTTCTCCTGCTTCGCCTCTACATCATCGTAGTTGCGTTCTTGGGTTAATATACGAACGCAAATGGAAGGTAGAATTTGGAAAGTGTAGTACTAATCTATGTTAGCTAAGGCAACAAACTATTTTTCTATCTATGGTTTTCTTGTGGAGTTCTGTCCTAGACTCCCTCATGATCTAGTAGTACAAATATGCCTAAGATCGAGGCACAATTTCCCTTTCAGTTGTGAACTTTGCTGATGCTATGGTATATCTAGTCAATTTATTAGAACTGAAAACCCTGTTATACGTTGTTATGGGACTGAATCTATTTTGTTCATATCATTTCTAGTAGATCAAATTCTTTTTCCGATCGAACATGCAGGAGAGGTGTATCTGTTCTTGTATTACGATACTAGATTTCGATGAAACGAAAAACAACACAAACACAACCTGAAACTAAAAGGCAAATACAACTAGAAACCAATAGCATCTGGCTAAACACAACAGGCATGCTGCGACTGAAGGAAAACTTCAGTCAATAGCATGTACACCTCCGATGAATAGTGTACGATGGAGAGAGAGAGAGAGAGAGAGAGAGAGAGAGAGAGAGAGAGAGAGGGCATACATTGCATCAGGATTTGAGGTTGATGCCATGGGCGCCGCCGTCACCGTTGCTCCTGCACCGATCCTCCACCCATGGTATCACCAGCCAAATGAACTGAGCATTTCTTAGTAATTCTTACTTTAGACGCTGGTGAAGTATAGCAGAGAAGTGCGAAAGGAGCAAGAGGGAGGGTGCTTTGTGAAGGCCCCTCGGTTTGCATATTTATCAAGGTTTAGTCAAATCCAAGTTTCTCAGATGCGACGTCGACTCAAGAAGCAGCAGCAAGGCGCGAATCTTCGGCTTCCCGGTCGTCGCTGACAGCGGAGCCCTCAGCTTTCTAGGCCCCCACCAGTCAGGAGTCGGCAGTGTAGGCGGCCAGCGGTTTTGTGAGCATCCATGGAGTTCGCTTAATCTTCCATGCTTGGTGGCCACGTGGATGTGAAAGTCTATTCGTATAGTGTTGTTCTGTATGAAGAATAATTCCACTCAGTTAGTCATAAAAATCTTTAAATGTGGAGCAAGGAATTGTCCGCGTCCAAATCTAACATTTGAGCAGTGACTATGATGGCTTAGTTAATTGAATAGATTCGTGATGGTGAAACGTTTCTATTTGACTGTCTTTGATTGATCTGTAATAGAAATCAAACCTATGTGATCCCTCTGTCCCATATTATCATTCTACATCTTCCATTTTAAATTATTTATTGTTTTCCCTTTCTAATATATATTTATCTCCCAGTATATCCGTTGATTAGGATCTATTAGCTTAGGCTATCAGAGGAAAGCACACGTGTGTGTTATGCGCATTTGCATTGGACTTAGGTGTTTCAGAAGGTAATAAAGAAAACACAACAAACTTCAAACACTACGAACTTCCAGTCAGCTAAGAGGAAAAAATATCTGTGTCATTAGTAAAATCTTCCATCTAATAATTACTCCTTGTGACGAAACTTCCATGATCAAAATCTTTCGACGGTCATGAATGGATTCTTTTGATCCGTTTGGTGTCTCTGGAACTCGTGTAACAAGAAAAGGAAGAGGTTGGTACATCTGCACTACTATCTCCTGTACTGATCACCACGTGTAAAAGATCATCGCCTTGACAGAGTAGAAAACGGACCGTATCTTATACGTTCTGCTTATAATGCTCGACAAGCAGGAAGATTAGTCAATTGACTCGTGATCCATGTGCAGTTTTCTAGTATCAAGCTTGATACAACTAGAATATTTCCTCTCTCTCTCTCTCTCTCACCTAATACAAGAGCAACAACGAGACTTGTCTATGGTTCCCACTTAATCTGAAGTAATCCCGCCAAACTTTCAAAGATGCTGAAGCCGGTCCCGGTCGATGAGTGCAGAGCCAAGCCAACCAGCAGGCTCGCATGTGTCCGCTGACTCCAGGTAGTAGAAGTAGACAGAAACCCAGTCGCCGTACGCTTTCGCCGGATAAATGCAGCGGTAGACGAGCAGAAGAATAGTAGCCCAGGAAAGCGAGCGAGAATTCCTAAGATTCTCACCAGGACCGGACTCGTAGGAGTCTAGTACTCTGTCGGTCGCCGTCGTCGCCCTGGACCGTGCTCGACCGATCCCCTGCTTCTTTCCTGCTCGGCAACCCCGGACAGAGCTCAGACCTGCTTGTCTGTTTCTTCCCTTTGCTGCTGTTGCTGCTCGGCCATGGACTGATGGAGAAGCCGCTGCGAAATCTCGTGGTCGTGTATTCCGCGTGGCTGGAGCAGCTGCTGCCGCTGCCGCGGCAACAATCTCTTTTGGTCCCAGCAAAGACGAGTAGCAGTCGTCGTCTTTTGTTCATCTCTGAGAGACTCGGCGACTCGTGACAAAGACCTCCGTTTTTGCTGTCCTGCCGTCCAGACTGCTGTAATATCCCTAAAATTCAACAAAGAAATAAAATTTGAAACTTAACAAAACGCTAGCAAATTTTCTCTTCTCTGCTGTTTCATTCAAAAGGCAAAATCTCACGTAAATTAAAAACTCTCTAAAATCGAAATTTTCAAAGTATTAAAATTTTGTAGGATTAAGTGCTTGCTTTTCTTTTTTTGATTGATTGAATTTCTTTTAGCCGAACTCTTTTGAAATCAATTCGAAATTTGAAACCATTCATTTAAATTCTTCAAAATTTCAAAATCCCCCACCGGGCCGAAATCCTTCTTTTTCTCCTCCCGGCCCAAATCCCGCGTGGCCCAGCCGACTTTTCCATTCCGAGCAGGCCGCCTCCTCCCCACTCGCACGCGGCCCAGCCCACCGCGCCGGTGTCTTCTT
>BCLG01000583.1:131193-147415 GCA_001602295.1 Zoysia matrella | reverse complement strand
CCGTCTCGGTCCACACCGCACGCCATCGTCACCTCGGCGCGCACTCACATCATCCCCTCGCGTGCGCGACAGAACCTCGCCTCACCCCGTCAGTTCTCGCCTACCGCATTCAAAGCCGTCGTTGCGTCACCTCCGTCGCTACGTCCCGTCGGCGGCGTGGCCAAGTTTATGTCGCCGACAGCTCGACGTATGTACAGTGCCGTGCCACGCCCACGCCCGTTCCCAGCCCATTCCGTCGGCATTCAACGCGCCACTGGTGACCGCCGCGTTCCGAGCGAAGCGAGCCCCCCCTGCGCGCCTATAAAAGCCAACCCATGCCTTCCATGCCTCCTCGACGTCCCTCGCCTCTCATACCGTCCCAAACCCGACGGAATTTCTTTTTCCCAAATTCATGCCGCCTCGGCCGCCGCCGCAATTCGCCCTCTCGGTGAGCCCTCCTCCCTTCTCTCTACGCCTACACCATCCCGAGGACTCACTCCTCCGATCCTAGGCCGCGCCAAGTGATCCCGACCGTCGTCGACGTCCAACACTGAACGCTCGTCGCCACGCGCCGTCACTTCCCGTCGCCAGCCCACTCCAGCCAAAACCCGACGACGACAACCTCCTCAAACAAACCGCAGTGGGCTCCTCTCCCTTTTGAGCCTCTCCCCGTCGAGTTTGGAGCACCGCGGCAAGCCCGGGCCTTCTCCGGTCGGTTCCGATCATGGCGCCGCCGTCTCCGTCACGGCCAGCTGGCGCGCGGGCTTTCGGCCTCTGCCGGTTGTTCGATCACAAACGGACGCATTAAATTAAATCAAGCCCCTAACACCGATCGATTAAATCACACCCGTCCATTCTAAAACCGACGGCCAAGATTAGATCACACCCACTACGAAGTATTTTAAATCTAAGCCCTTCATCTAAGATCTAACGGTCCCTCTTCGTCCACGTCACCCGATAAATCTCAACCACTCAAATCAAAGCCAATGGTCTAGATTTGATCCACGTCACCCCTAAATCCGTGCCGTCTATTTCAAATCAGACGGCCCAAATTGACCCAGCCCCGTTTTAATAATAAAAATAAAAAGAAACTCCCCAGCCCCACCTGTCAGCCTAATAAAATGAATTGCTAGGTACATTCGGCTTAGTGCACACAAAATATATTCCGAACCTCTTTTCTAGTACAAAAATAATTTTGTAAATTCCGGGAAAATGCCACTTTGCACCTAAGCCCCTACCATTCTGTAGAAATTATATTTTAAACCTTGTAATTTTACAAATACACCTCTGACCTTTTCCTTAATAACAATTTAGTCCTAAAATGTTTACACCTAGCACCCTAAACTTTTGTACAGTTATATATAGGTCCCTGTCAGCTCTAGTACTTACAGAAAAGCCCTTAGCAACTTTTCTAAAAATTACGAAAAGGTCGCTAAAGCCTCCATACATATTCAAATCGTCATATCTTTTCAACCATGAATCCGTTTCCAACGATTCTTGTACCGTTGGAATCATTGTATCGAGCTCCATCTCATCAAATCATGTAAACCCTATTTACTCTTTGATCTTGCTAGTTTTATTGGTAAGTTTTATTATTGGTAAGTTTTATCGGAACTTTAATTCGATTTCTTTTATTAGCTTTTATTGGTTTTAATACTAGTGTTTCAGTGTAATCTATTTTAAGCATAGTTACATATTAATTATAGTGTGCACCACATCCTATTAGCATGATTTAGTACCATCATTAGTACATATACCTGTGTTAGCTTTATGTAAACTAATTCAGAGTTTGAATTGCTTAATTATTAGTAAAACGATAGGTTGCCTACGAATACTTGGAAATTAAATAATTAGCCATGACACACTATTGCTCATAACAACATTAGCATGTTGTCCATCATACATTAATATATATATATTAGTACATTTATTTCTTACTAACTCTAGTATTTTTAATTAATTAAATTAAACTAGATAATTAATCATTGACCACTTAGGTTAACCCACGTATACATATAAATTAGATAATAATGATTGCGATATCTCGCACTGCATCTATAATGATGACATTAACTTAGCATAGTAATTTTACTATAAGTACAGAATTATTAGTTAGTCATTAATCAGTATTATGAAATAAAGTAATTAACATTTAGTCATAATGGATTAAAACCATGCTATTTATATGAATAAATAAAGTAAATGTTGGAAAGCACATATAAGTCCATTACCTTGTATTCATATGCACTAGGATAAATACCCCACATTAGTTTTAGCAGTTTATTTATAAGGATAAACTAAATAATTAGCTGCTAAATATTAATCATCGCACACATATAGAAAATTGAGTAATTAATCGATAGCCCACTCACACACTTTACCATGCATCATTACCCGTGCCACACGTTAGATTAATTAGCTTAACCATGTACTCAAGAATTGGGTAATAGATCATTAATCAACGGGAAGCAACTACATATTAGGAAATTAAGTAAATAATCTCTAGTCACCACACACTAATCCATTTAGTTATAAACTAAATGAGGGTATTTTAGAATGCATCTAATTAAATGCACAGTATAAAATAAAATTGTACGTAAAACGACACATCACACCCTCAACTAAACATGGCCTATACTAGCTTGCACTCATATAAACATATTGGCACTATATATGCTTGATAGTGCATGCATCCACATGGTCCACTATCGCAATCACATGAATATGGTTTAGAATAGACCTAGTAATTAATAGCTGCACTGTAGTAAATATTGCTAAGTCGTGATTAAGCATAATATGACTCAAAAAACTCTCAGTATTATAGTAAGCAAACCATAACCTAAGTCATACCCATACGAAGGCTTTAGTATAATTAATAATACATGACCACCCTTAACTACTCATGTAACTGCATAAGCACTAGAATAAAGTTTAAGAATAAATAATTATTCTAATAATTAACATATAGTAAATAACACTAAGGTGCACCTAGGATAATAAACATTGCATTAAGATTGCCATCGCATCATGCATAATGTACCTTTAATTTTCTCGTAGAGTTTATTTGGTTCTTATTCGAAATTTAATTGGATCTTATCGATTCTTCTTGAGTTTTGTTTCTTTTACGGCAGTTTTAATAGGTGTATCCCATCGTGTAGACGACGTTGAATTCGAAGAAGAATTGGATTCTAAGAGAAGATAGAAGAACAGATGCACGAGAAAAAGCCCGAAGACTTCGGCATCAAGCCAACAATTCAAGAATCGGATTTCAAAGATTATCGAGAAAACAAGTCTGAAGATTAAGGATTTGCAAGCTCTAACCCTTTGATCATATTAAACCTATAATTTGCTTGCACCCATATGACCTAAATGCTTGCATATTTATTTTAATCTATGATAAAACATTATGTAGTTGAATATTCAACTTGTTATTACGTATTTATATTAATATCAGTTGCTTACTTTCATTAAATATAAATACTATGTTGTTACCCGTTGATGATACTCCCTTGATAACTATAGGATTTCTTTCGTTAGTCTTCTAACGAACGGAAAGTTGCCTTGATGGTAGAATGCTTATGAACCCTTATACGATGCAGTGCATCGTCACACCATACACCAATCATCTTATAAAATGTGTTAAAATAAATTTGGTGGTATGTGTAAAATAAAGTGGGAAGGGTGTTATTGCAACTGGTGCTAAGTGATGGAAATGGATAATGTTTTTGGTCATGGGGCGGGCTCCTAGAGCTGTGTTCTATATGTAGGTTTCGGACTAATCTACCTGTCGTGAATGAGCGCCACCCCTGCCATATAAGGACCGGTTCATCGGACCTCAACGTAGTAATTTCGTATAACCACAGAACCTGTCTAGACGGGACTCACTCCACCCCCTTGGTCGTCTACTTTGACCCCTAAAGCGGTCGGGTGGTACACAAGTCGCAGGAGCAGACATGAGATACTCACGGTTCGATCTTTGATTACAGCAATAGCCCGCGCCATGGGATCGTACTGCCTACCGGTATAGCCCCCTGGTTTTCATAATTACTCATCTGTGTGGGGTCTCAGAGAGTAGACGTAAATGATCTAAACCTACGATCTGGCTACGAGAATGTGCTATCGCGTCATTAGTGGTATGAAAAACCTCGAGAGATGACCCTTGTTTGTATCTTGAGACGAACTTTGTGGACACTTTGGTGTGCGTTGGAGTGAACGTTATGCGACTCTGTTGATCAAGAGGAGCATAACCTGTGGGTACAGTGTACAACCTCTGCAGAGTGTATAATCCATCCAAGATAACCGTTGTCACGATATTGACACACTGCAGCTTAGGCTCCCAATGATTAGTCTCATTATTATCTTTGTTGTTGAAGTAAGTGGGTGTAGGTGCCCGTGTTTTGAAAAGTGTAGGCTGTGTGTCAGGGAACGGTACAGTTGCGTGTCAGCTCTCCGATTAAAATTTGGTTACTGACGGGATTGAAGAATATCTTTCTTAGGACCAACCTATTAAAATATGGACAACAACTATTCCGTGTCCCCTTTGTTGTAAAGCTTCTGTAGTGAACTCTGCATAAAACTGGTTTTTTGCGAAAAAAAACGTTATAACCTAATCTTTGCTACAACTATATATGTATATACCCCTGCTTAGTGTTAAGGCTTACTGTTTATGTACTTACAGTTTACAGCTGTGGTTTTAAGCAGAGAAGATTTGTAGAAGACAACGACGCGTTGAGTTTTCATTCTATTTTTAAGTTTGTTTGTGACTTTGGACTATGTTTTCTGCTGCTTGCTTCAGCTCTAGCTGATCAACTGGTTGTTGATTGTTTTAATCCTCGTCGAGTTGTCGCTAAAGGTTCGGTATTAATTATATCTTTTTATTTGAAGTATACTTTTAACATAAGTTCTGATGTGTTAGTGCGTATCAGTTACGATTCAAAGACTGATGCGCGATGCACAGTATATTTCAGAAATGGATAGGACGACTGCCGACATGTATCAAGCCACGTCCAAAATTGCCGAGCTTAGTTTCGGTCGCTCAACGTTCTTTTCTCTGTTCTGTTCTGTCGCTGAAAAGGTTTCACCGAGCCGGTCGTTCCAACTTTAAGGCCCTTAGGGATTTCTTAGGAATCACATGCAATTTCACAGAAAGAACACTAGAGTTTCATCAGGTCTTTTTTATCACTCTTTCACACGGAAAATTGGGAGAACGAAACAAATAGAGCCTTCTGTGGCATCCAGTAAGACGAGGCACCACCAGAGACAGGCGATGGGAAGAAATCCAGTAAGATGCCGACTGAAGAAAATTCGTTGCTACATGAACACAAAATCTCAAGCTGATAAGTTTCAATGTCTCACGTATCAGCATCAGCTGCGAACGAACATGGAGCGTCAAATGTGTAAGATACAAAAAAATTTAATATAAAACTATAGATTCCATTCATCTTTGAAAATATGTCATTACAGAGCTGAGAGCTTGCAACTCTCGCTGATACATTGGCGTTTTCCTCTGCTCTTGCAGGCTCACGTACAAGTTAAAACATCGATTGCAGCTTGCTTTCATAAATATACCTAGCACATACTAAAGTGAAAGGAATCTATCAGCGAGCATTGGCGATCATCAATGCTGCATTTTCAAGCCATCTTCAGTGGTGCCTTGAGTCCACAGTGACAGATGACCTGCTGCCCCATCTCCTCTTGAAGTTGCGCTCATCATCGCTTGAATCCTCACGCGCCCTACTCCTGGAACTGTGTCTCGGCCTTCTGCTGCTCTGTTTTTCACCATCCATTGGAGAAGAAGCACGCATTCTCTTCCTACTGTGATCCTCATAGTAGTCATCAGAGGCCCTTCCAGAACGCCGGTGGTCGCTCCTCTCAGGGCTTGACCTTGATCTGTTCCTCGACTCTGAACCATGAGAAGAGCCCCGTTGCCTCTTGCTCTCTGACGATCGGAACGGAATACTGGTGTCATCAGGCCTCTCTGACAACCTTGAATGAACTGCAGCTTCAGTGCTCCGCTGAGGTTTGGGATGAGCTTCATGCCTAATCCAAGTCAAGAAGATGAACCATTAGTGTTGCAATGAAAGAGGTGCTTGCTTTGAATAATTGGCAGCTGAATATACTTCAGAAAAAAAAGAAACAGTTATAACCTATGGTTAATCAAGCTGTTCTAATAATATCTGGTTTTATGTCGTTCATTTATCTTTGTACAAGTATCAGTTAACAAAGATGCTAGGAAACAAACCTTTGATAGATTGGTGGATAGCAGTGCATTGGAAGAGCCTGCGGTGGCATCATGTTCATGGGATTGACACCATATGGACCCATTGGATAAGCATCGTAGGGCATACCCATGGATCCGTACATGTAAGGTTCAGTTACCCAAGGGTATCCGCCAAACATTGGGTTGTAATATGCAGGGTCGATTGGAATGTTGTAGCCAAAATCAGCATTGGGTTGAGCAATATTGGTGGAGCCTGCCTTCTTTCTCTTCTTGGGTTGATCTGTTTTAGTGGCAATCTGTTCTAGGGTCCCAGAAATAGTAGTAACCTTCATTGTTGATTCACCTCCATCTTGTAGTTTGAGGTTTTCAGCACTTGCTGCCGCCTTCTCTACTGACAGTTCTGCAGAACTGACTTCATCCTTGTTCAGATGATCATCATTGGCTGCCAATTTCTCTAGGGGCTGGTTTACGGGATCGCCTTTTGTGGCAATCTGGAGTCCACCGTCAGGAGCAGCTGATACATGGTGGTCCATAGGTTGCTTCATCTCCTCCTGTCCTGAGGCAGCAGAAGGGGCGCGGCTCTGTAATTTGAGATCAGGGTTGCTTCCTGAAGAACTGTGCTTGGTTGTACCACTTGTGCTGCCAGCTCGTGTTGACAACATATTGCTTATTGTGCTCCGAACTGTATGATTGGGAACGAGCGAATCTGCAAGCACCTTGGCTCCACAAATGCACTTTGATTGTGTACTAATGTATTCCCGAATGCCTGACAAAAGACAAATAGTTCCTCATTCAGAAAAGTATAATTACTGGGTCATCAAGAACGCTACTCTACTGGAGTACTACAGAAACTAAAACAATGAATGTAGCACATATGGAGTGTTCAAATAATAATGGTTTCAACATACATAAGGGATATTCAAAAGATCACTTACATTTATCACAGAAACTATTGAAGCAGCAATGGCCAGTTAACACTGCATCTGTCATAACTTTTTTACACAGTTTGCAGTGGAGTTCTGCTGGCAAATCATCAACAGCACTAGCTGACGCGGAAGAGACAAGTGATTGTAGAATGTCATCAACAGGACTGGGAGTTACAACTGGGGCAAGGGACCTAGTCATTTTGTTCCTGTCAAAATTGGGGTCACCGATAGTCGGACAGTGCTGGATAAAATGCCCTGGGATTCGGCATTTGTAGCAGATATATCCAGGAGGAGGTTTCTTTATTTCCTGCGTGCAATGTTGAATGAAATGGCCTGGAACACCGCAGTTGCGACAGATGTAACTTGGTGGAGGTGACTCCCCTTCCAATGGCCCATGACCTTCAACAATCAAATAGAGAATATGTGAAAAGATGTTCAAAGGCATATATATGATTAAAGTAGTTTGTGAATTCACATAGCAAATGATAATCAACTTGGGAACAAAAAGCCCACATAATCTTGCAATGCAGATCAATTTTATAGATCCAATACAAATATGTCACAAATATCAAGATTGCCTTTTTTTAGAGCTTTTCTTTTTCTATCAAAGTCATATTAAGTTGGACTAATGACAGCACCTAAGTTGATTCTTATCTGAGTAAGCTTCATCACCTATATTAGCCTTTTACATTCACTTAAATCTTATCCGAGTAAGCTTCATCACCTATATAAACTTATTCCATTAATTCAAAGAAAACAAGCTAGCAAATCAAGGACATGTGCAACACATCATGACTGCACAATTCATTTGAAAAGAAGCTGGCCTTTTTAGGGCACCTACTTTCTCAGTAAGCATACAATCTCAAATACATTTAGCAAAAAGAAATTGAAAATAATTGACATTACCATAACGACGTCCTGATGTAAACCTTCCACTAGCTTGTCCTTTTTTAGATTGTTGATCTTCCCTACAGGTACCAAGGAATAAGATAATCATTAGTGAAGGTACCATAGAGCCTACTACTATCTTCTGTGAGAAAAGAAAATGTGCTAAGCTTACATTTTGAGTTCAGCTGCATCAATCACTGCTGCGATAGCAGCATCTTCATCCAGAACTTCTGTTGAGGAAAGTGACTTTGAGCTAGAATCTGTAAGAACTGACTTGTTCGAAGGTACAGAAGATCCCTCAGTAACTTTTCGCCTGCAATTATTAGATAGCATTATTAGTATATAAACATCTCTTATACATTAGTTTCTAAGTTGATTTATTTGATACGGATTTATTTAAATGTTTAATCCAGACGTTGCAAAATGGTGGTTGTCAAAATCTGTTTAATCAGAGAGATGTTTTATTCATGTTTTGATAGAAAACTTGGAATAAAAAGAATTCCTCTCACAGTTTGTATTTCCGTTGCAAAGTCCAAAACCCCATTATTCTACGTATAACCACACAAATTATCTAATCAGAACAAAATTTACATTAATTCCTAGCACAGTTTAAAGGCTACCAAATTCCAAATGGATCTCACTTCCACACAAATAGTCCTACGATTTAAAAATTCATCCTCCTAACCTCTCTGCTCAAACAGGACATCTATAATTTATAGTGTGAAATAGAAAAAAACTAGGAGACTTACGAGGAGACTAAAATGATATTCTCTGACAGCTGCCCAGCAATTCTGCGAACCACAACGGTTGTGTTCTGCGGTATCATCGCATTTTCGTCTGTATATTCTGCATACAGGAATAAACAAAGAAGATAGAAGTGTCAATCATTCCACTCAAACAATACTCTTAAGTGAGAGAAGCGTCCATTTTGTGTTATGATGCATGTAAGATATGTTTAAATTGAATAAGCCTTTAAGATATGTTTACATTGAAAAGTTCTTCAAATAACAGCTTGACATTTACAATCAGAAGGTAGAGTAGATATATTTTCACGGAAGAAAAATATGGCATAATTGTGCACAGTAGAAAGGGAGCTATACACGCCATAAGCAGGATAATGTCCAAGGTACATATGGAGCATCATACACCTCCGGAAGTAATTTTTTTTTCGGCAGATGAATGCTCAGACAATAAATTCCATGGACAGAGATAATTTAAGGTTACATTATAGACACATTTCACATCTCATTTTACTGAAAGAAAACTAGAGAACACACAGAAATACAGTTACAAGACCAAATGGAACGTACAATTTGTAGCATTGCTAGAATAGTTGGAAGAGCCATCCATCAACAACCAACACAAAATATGTATGTACTGATTAAAACATAAGATTTCCAAAAACACCACCAAAACGCAGCAGGAATCATTAAACTCTGGTGAACTTTCCTGCTCTACAACTTTATAAGCAAATCCGACCTAGTCCTAACTAGGTTCCAACATGAATTGTGAGGGCAGAAAAACTTCGATAAATTTGCTCAGCATTTCTCAGTGATACTGTACAAGCTGTATACAGATGCCTGCCTTCTTCAAAGCTGATGGATCCACACATCTGAAGGCCAATTCGACTAATCCCCCAAATTTTGGATCAGTATAGAAAGACATCGCACGTATTTATTACACGTTGCAGAAATTGTTTTGAGTTGCATAACTGTTAGTACTGAAATATAGAATTTCAAAGCCTACAGATTCATCTTATGCTTAGTACAGAAACATAAATGAATTTAAAATTTTAGATTCATCTAATGTGATGTATGATAATTAACGGAACTACTTGGCGTCAACACAAACCTTCGCTAGTCTGGGCGTTGGAGATCGCAATACCCTCCCTGGGGCCACGGCCGCCAGTGCGCCCACGGCCGTGGCGGTCGCTTGTCAAGATAAGCTGCTTGAGCTCGGAGACACAGATAAATGCATGCGCCAGGGGCATAGAATAAACTTCCTTTTCACTCTTATATTTGTAATACACAACACCCATGATTGATTGGGAGTCGGCTTCTTTTTTCTTACAAAAAGTTCAGAGGCAGTCTGGAAAATTTTTCCCCTCGGGTCGAATACACAACTTCACAACGAGAGAGATCGAATTCGATCTAGGGCGAGGCGATCGGCGCCGGCGACACTTCACGGACAACGTCGGGTCGAGGCGTGGCGGCCGGAGTCGTCGAATCGGAGCCGGAGACGCACGGATCCCGGGGACACCGACGACGACGAGGGAAGAGCTCGAGCGGAGACGCCGGTGGAGAGCGCTGAGGTGCGAAGGAGCTGCAGCGCCGCGGTCGGGGACCTCGGGGTAGAGGAGCGGCCGATTCCACCCGAGGAGGACGACGGATCTGAGGGCGTCGCCGGCCGGAGCTAGGGTTCCGCGTCGCGAGGACGAAGACGAGTCGGGGTGGATCCGCGGTTGGGGAAATTTCGCAGAGGCGTGTGGATGCGGAAGAGGCGGCGGCGAGGCCTGGCAAATTTATAGGCGGTGGGGTGAGGCGCTGAAAGGCGCGCTCGACGCGGTTTCCACTTCCCGCACGTTTCCGTGGCCCCGAAGGCTTCCGTGTTGCAAACGCGAGCCTTCCAGAATGCCCACACGTACACGCTAGGAATATTTGGGCCGGGCCTGAGAAAGACCAACATGAAGGTCCAAGTATGTTAATAAAGCCCAGAACCTGGCCCACGTAAATCTCGGTAAAACCTAAAGTGGAACGATCTGTGAGGAAAGTTCGATCGAACAAAAAAATAAAAAAGAAAATAGTACTGAAATTAGCGAAGTAAAAACATCATGATCAATACCAGAGTTTAATTGACAACGAGAATGTTGGCATATAAAAATTGTAAAATTAAATAGTTTCATCCTAATGTACGTGAAAGTTAGAAAGAGTATTCTAATTTTCGCGTTGTTAAAAAAAATTGTCTTATTTGGGTAGGCAACGCCGTGCCAAATTCAACAGACCAGATCTGTGTCCACGAAGCCTATCCTATTTTTAAAGCTATTATCTACTTTGGACTTGTTTGATAAGGCATTTTCACCGGCTTCTCAATCCACTTTAACTGAAATAATATATTAATATTAAAATAATTTTTTTAATCAACAATTTTTCTTAAATCTCATATATTTGTTCTAAGTAATTATGTTTTGTTAACTAACAATAATTCGTATGAGTCTAAGATCTGAGAGATCCGAAAGATCTCATTTATTAGGTTTGTAAGGTATGTGGATAACTTTCATTTGCTACATTTGTAAAAAAAGTACTCCCTCCATCCCATATTATAGGGCGTTTTATGGAAAGCAGAGAAAATAAGGTGAAATATTTGTGACCCTGCTGCCCCTGCTGGCCAGACTAACTCCACTGCAGCAGGTTGGGTGGAGGTACATTTTTCGATTGGCACCAATTACAAAGGATTGGAGTAGTAGTACTCGGCCACCAAAAATGAAAATTTCAAAATATCACCAGAACAGGACACTATAAATAAGCTCACTTCACTTTCATCGACTATTTCTCTCTCACACACCATTTCTAATCATTTCTTCATCTCAGTTCTTACCTTTGGCCATGTCACTTCAACTAAATCAGCCACCTGGAGATGCTGATGATGGAGACAGTCAAGGTGTGGATGGAGAAGGCCTTCCTGATCTGAATGTTCAACCCGTGGAAGATGGTCCAGTGGTGCTGGGACAGGGACAGGTGCTAGCCCTGTGGACTTGAACGTGGACCTTGAGCTGCAACATGAAGACAACTTGGGATCAGGTTCACATGTTTGTAGTACTAGTACTCGAGATTAGTAGTACTGATATGTCTATTTTTTACCTTTACTAGTGCAGAATCATTTAACAAAGATGTACTCCATAGTAATATTGCAACTCATTTAACAAAGATGTACTCCATAGTAATATTGTTGCAATAGAGTTGAGTACTTCTCTCTTTTTGTCAGTGTTGCAAAATCTAGTGCCCTGACTGTACCTTTTGTTTTACATTGCTGTAACTAATTTTGTTGTGTCAAATTACATGATGGCAAAATGATCATTAAAAATAAACTTATTAAATTTGTTTCTTGTCACTTGTTCACTGAAGGAAGAAGACATTTTACAAGCAATAATCAGAGAGAAGCAGTTTACAATGCATTAAAAGTAATTGCATCTAATAATAATGGTAAACTAAGAAAGGATAGCACCCGTATTGTTGCTAGGGCACTTGGAGTGAATTTGTGCTGTGTTCAACGCATTTGGCAGGATGCTAAAAAACATGTGGCAGAGGGGATAGAAGTGGATGTTTCCAAAAAAACCAACCGAGTTGGTCGCAAAAAAGTTGAAATTCCATATTCAAAAATAGCTACCATTCCTTTGTGTAAGAGTACACTGCATAGTAGGTTTAAGATGGGCATGATAAGGTGTCATTCAAACACATTGAAGCCTCTTTTGAAGGAGAAAAATAAAAAGGCACGTCTCCGTTTCTACTTGTCCATGCTACAGCAAAATACAATTGACACAGAACCCAAGTTTAAGGATATGCAAAATATAGTGCATATTGATGAGAAATGGTTCGACATGACAAGGAAATCACAGAAATATTATTTGCTTCCAGAGAAAGAAGATCCATACCGTACAGTTCAAAACAAGAATTGCATTGGAAAGTTGATGTTCTTAGGGGTCTTGAGCAATCCTATGCATAATGAGCATGGAAATGAACTATTTTTCGGCAAACTTGGCATTTTTCCATTTGTTAAAGAGGTACATATGGCTGAAAATTTGTGTTACTCCTATACCTGTGTTCGATATCTTAGATTTATATTTGAAAACTGTTGTTTTTTACAGGAATGTGCTGTAAGGAGCAGCAAGAATAGGCCAAAAGGGACCATGGTTAAAAAATCAGTCATTGTGACAAGAGATGTCATGAGGGAGTATATGATTACTAAGGTTCTGCCTGCCATTGCAGCAAATTGGCCACAACAACATGCAGGGAGTACTATATTTATTCAACAAGACAATGCAGCAGCTGTGGAAGAAACTGGGCTCGACATTCATTTGATGTAGCAGCCAGCCAATTCACCAGACATGAATATACTTGACTTAGGGTTCTTTAGTTCCCGCCAATCTTTGAGTGACAAGACAAGTCCAAGGACCTTAGAAGAGTTGATTCATGATGTGGAGAAGGAGTATAATGACTATGAGGTGTCTAAGGTGAAAAGAGTGTACCTGTCCTTACAAGCTTGCATGATTGAAACTATGAAGTGTGGTGGTGGTAATAAATATAAGCAACCCCATATGAACAAAGATACTTGAAAGACTTGGTTTGCCTCCTTCAAGTCTTTCATGTGATCTCAACTTGGTTCAGAGTGCTAGGAAGATTCTAGGTGCTGATGGTTGATGGATTATACAAGCGGGTGACAAGGTTTAGCTTTTGGGGTAAGATATTTTGTAAATTGGATGACAAAGTTTAGCTTGTGGGGTCACATATTTTATAAATTGGATGACAAAGTTTAGCTTTTGAGATCAGATATTTTGTAAATTGATGACAAAGTTTAGCTTTTGGCAGCACCCACATTTTATAAATTGGTTGGCAAAGTTTAGTGTTTCGAATTTAGAAGGATAGTCTAGTAAGTATGATCTACTCTACCTTATATAATTGGACATCAGTACTTGTACTATAATTAAGCATTCCATATTTACTACTCCTAGGACAGCATATAGTTTGATTGGGCATTACTCACCGTACTATTGGCTCCGAGTCATCAACCACAATTGGCTCCGAGTCATCAACTATAATTGCCTCTGAGTCATCAACCACCATTGCCCATGAGTCTTCAACTATAATTGCCTCCGAGTCATCAACTATAATTGCCTTCGAGCCATCATCCTATCAAAAGAAAAGAGATATTTAAGCTCAAGAATAGAACATTGTCGCAACGTTGAGATCATGTACGCAACTTACTCCATGTATGGATTGGGCTCGAGATGTGCTGATCCCACAAAGTTGTAATAGTTCGTCATCTTTCCGACCTCTTGACTCCAGGTAGTTTCTAGGAGTAGCACCAATTTGCAAATGTAGGCATTAAACAAATTCAAAATCTAGGTAGTAGTAATGCAAGGAAAATAAATGCTTTGTATCAAAGAAAATATACCGTAGGGTTTCTGTCAATGATGATAATGGCGAAAATTGTTCACGAAGCAGTCTCACCCACTCCTGTGCTTTCGCGGCCGGTCCAGAGGTGAGAATGGGGATGAACTCATTGTCAACATATTTTTGGGTGTCCGGAACAAAATCAACGCCAACTTCAACTAGAGTAAGATCCGCAGTCCACCACTTCCCACTCTTCGACCATCCTTTATCAATTGGATCAGGAGTGAAGCTCGCCTTGGAAATGGATCGTTCCCATGGATCTGGATCGTCGTTGCCCTTTTCTGTCATCTCCAAATGGATCGAGGCGAGCGAGGCGAGCTGGCGGTGGGGTTGGCCGATGGACTGGAGGTGGGGTGGAGGCAGGGTGCCGACAGGAGGTGGCCGGCGCAGTGGAGGTTGGGTGGAGGCAGGGTGGTGGCCCGAGTGAAGACGTGTGGCAGCGGGCTTGGACGGTGTAGTGGTGGCAAGGTGGAGGCGGGGTCGACGGCGGGTGGCCGATGGAGTGGAGGTTCGGTGGAGGCGGGGCGGAGACGAGGTGGCGGCGTTGGTGCCTGCTGGAGCGAAGACGAGGTCGCGACGAGCTTCGCCGGTCGAGTGGCGGTGAGGTCGACGGTGGGATTCGGCGGCGTCGCCCCAGCGATGGGAGGATGATAATAAACCTGTTTTCAAAGATTTTGCAAAAATAGACTTGTTTTTTAAATTTGAACCTGCGACTTGCTCCTGCTCCGTTATGTCATCCTAGAATCTAAACTTGCGACTTGCTCCTGCTCCGTTATGGCATCTTAACGGTGTTAAATTGCATGAAAAAGACAGAAACACCCTTTGCAATTTTACCCCTATTTTCTCAAAGTTTTTGCATATTTACCCCTGTTTTGACTTGATGCAAAGCAATAATTTAGCAACACTTGTAGCCAATTATGACATAGATTTATGGAAAAAATTTCAGCATTACTTACACATAACATAAGCATCACATAAACATTATAATAGTTTTTAATTAGAAGTATTTATACATCACAATATTTCTTAGCGATAGCATAATCACCACAATAGTTCTATACATCACACCATACTTAAGACATCACATAACAGGTCAAACAAAGTCATAATACGACTTCGACAATGGTAGCATTACAAGTGCAACAAAAGTATAAAATAGACCACAATTACATATCCAAATATGGCATCACTTTTCTTTTAGGTTTTTTCTCCCTTTTGTTAGATTTGAGTGTGGCTCTCTCTTTGACGGGAGAGGTGTGTGAGTTCAGTTGGCTCAACATGAAAGATCCAAATTTAGGGATGAGATGCCTGGTGTTTCTAATATCCTCTGTCTAACTATGGGATGTAATGCATGTTTGGTGGATGAAAATTGCAGTGGACCATGAAAGTCATTGATCTGAGCATCAATTTGCACTACTGCCACATTAAAGTTCAGCTGAAACCACTTATGCAATTGTTCATCACTTTTTATCTGAACACACACATCACTAACATCTCCATATGAACCTCACAAAGTGATATATTGCTGGGAACCCCACACAAAGTGCTTACCAATATAATCAATTAATTGCATCAACGCATAACTATTTGCATTCACAATAATTGATGGCATGTTTTCTTATGCAATATGTTTTAGGCCCTCCATCTTGAAGTCTAAAATATGATTGCATTTTAATGGCAACACGTACATCCTTACGAACAAACCTACAATTAATCATAAACAACATAATACTTCATCACTACTATTTACATCAATATGCAATACTAGTTACCGAAATGAAAGAGGGAAAAAAAAAGAAATTGTACCCAACAATAGGTAAGGTTGAATCCACAGTGGTGCTCTCCGGTGGAACTTTCTGGAACTCCTTTTCCATCTCAAACATTAACCTGAAAACTCTCAAAATTAAAAAAAAATTGAAGTACAAAAATATACAAATCAATTGCAAACTTTGCTCGCCACAGTGCCGCGCCCTGCTCCTTGCTCGCCACACTGCCGCACCTTGCTGCGCTGATCCTCCTCGCTCCCCGCCCGCACAATGACG
>BCLG01000583.1:106864-127520 GCA_001602295.1 Zoysia matrella | reverse complement strand
GGTCAATTTGAACATTGCCATTGATTCTTGAATATGATGTGAACCACTTCGTACTTTCATTTTATTCAATATTGTGCTGGTTGCAGCTGATTGGGGCTTAATTGCAGTAGCCTACCAGTTTGATAACTTCTCTTTATTTTTGCTATATAAAATACATTTGAGGAATAGTATACTGATTCTATATGGAGGTAAGGTAGCTCCGTAGCTAAAGGTGAAGAGGTTGTTTCTGAACTTTCATGGTTTCACAAATGTTCATTGATTAGTTTATGCACCAAATTAGCTGCATAGTAATATAATATATTTTAATAGGTAATGTGTTATGGGATGTCAGTGGGAACGCGCAGAGGAGGAAGGAGCAGGAGATGCGACTGTTATATGGATTGTAGGGGGTGGAAAACTGGACACAGCGATGAACCAATCTTGCCACCAGACTGGAATATCCTGAGCCACGGTGACCAAATAACTGTCAAGCCGCTAGGGAGATTTATTATTCTTAGGGTATTACAAGCCCTTGACCCAGGTGCCTGCTTATTGAATCCAAAACAGAAAAGCACAAAACTGAGCAAACCAACTAACAACTTGAGCTTAACTCTCCTTTATTATTCTGATTTATTAAACTTCATCCTTAGCCACTTTGATGAACTTGTGTAGCCTTGGGCTCAAGGTGTTGCCAGCAAGAGGTGCAACCACATGTTCACAACAAAATGAGATACAGCAATCATGTGACTATTATCACAACTGCCCTGTTTGATGCTAGATTTTTAGGCTGGATCAGTTGAAGCATGTTCCGTAGATGACCCCTCCAATGTTTCATTGTACATTTACACCCAATCCACCTTTGATAAATATAATTTTATTTAACCAAGCGGCCAATATTAAAATCTTCATTTCTCTTCGTAAAGTCCATTGTTAACATTTTTCTTATAGAATAGAAGGGCAGTCCTTAGCAACCTTGCAGTTCTTCTGGAGCTCTGTTTCATGTCTTTGTCATTAATTGATTTCCTTATCATGAGCAGGTAGCGGTTGGTGACGACGCTGATAGTGATAGCTCAGATTGCGACGATGATGCATTGATGTTGGATGATGAAGCAACTCCGCAGCAGATGGCAGTGGACATGCTGAAGCCTTCCAAGCCTACCCCCGACGCAGATGGGTGGACCTTTGTGCCTCCTAGGCGTGGCCGTGGAAAGAACTAGCAGTACCTATTTAGGAGTACCTCGGAAATTTATGGTGGATGTTGTATCTATATTGCTCAGAATTTTCTGGTCAAGCTTGAGCCTGCAGTCTGCGTTCCTTGCCATTAGCTTCTTAGGCCGGGAGTGGTCCTTTTGGCTGCTCGTAAAATCACGTGCTGAGTCACACATAGTTATACTGAACTGTGCTTACTGTCCACTTCATAATGTCATTATAGAATCATGTTTTGCTGCTAGTTTGATTTACAGAATTACAAGTAGATTTTTATGAGTTATAATGTTGCGCAAAAAAGTAAAAAATAATTTTCAAGCATGACTTATTATAATTATTAATTTTAAATGAAAAATTATCAGTAATTAACTCTAATCAACTTATTAAATAAATCAATAATAATTGTATACCTTATTTATGTCATCTTCATTGCTAATTAGCCATAGAATATATTAATAATTAATAATCACATATAAAAAACAAGATTAGCAAAGGTGGATGGCTCATCCGACCAAATTTGAGGGATGGATTCATCCAACACATTGAAAGAATATTTTCTCAGTTGACCACTCTATCCAGCTTTGTCTGCGAGCCAAACACTTGCTGAGTAGGGGCTAGAAATGAATTAGTGGTAATGCTGAAAATATTAATTTTTTATCGTACTATTTTTAATCATCTAAATAGTTATCCTAAAAATGCTTATCTAAGTACTCTCCGTCCATAAATACTACCGTACTACTTATATCTGCATAAATTGCCATTTACTGGCCTGTTTCCTTTATAAAAAAAAAACAAAGCAGAGGTAGTGGAATTATACAATTTTACTCTAATTGGAATAACAAAACCGTTTGATCGGCAACAGCCAGTTGACAGTAGAGAGTAGACAGTGGGTCAGGCAGACCGGTGGATACATTGTCTGCACTCTAGAGGATCATCATCAGTGGCTCTGTTGCCAGTTGCACGCTGCACGCAGCACCTCCTCTCCATGGGGTCTTAGTCTTACTCTGTTACTTTAGCAAAGTCCTAGTTAGAGTCCTAATCTGCTGCTTAAAGATGTTTGTTTAGTTTACAAAGCAGGGCGGCGTCCCTTTCGCTTTCCCCATTATTGAAAAGGAAAACGAAGCTGCTTCGAATCGCCCATGCATCATGCACGTGAGGGTATTGCCGGGAACAACGCAGGTGCATGTTCATGACAAGTACAGTATCCAAACCAAGTACAGTACTGTCCTTCAGTGGAGTGCTTGCTGTTCGGTCGTCCAAGATCTTCCGCGGATCAGGCGCGTCGTGAATGTAAAAGAGCTGATTTGCGATTTCGTGTGCGCTCTGTCTGCCGGAGCGGTGCCGTGCGGTTGGGCTGTGCAGCCATGCTTTCTGCCATCCCATCGGTCGTCCATCCTCACGGTGGGGCATCTGCTGCCGATGATGGTTCGTCGCAGATCAAATTCACAATCTGCAGCTGACAGAGCAACGCGCGGGGAGGTTCATACCCGACAATGGGTGCTGATGCGATTACTTTTTTTTTTTTTTTTTTTTTGCGATCGATGCGATCGCAGAAGAGTAATGACTGCTTGCGTGTGGGTTCAGTGGAAGCTCACTAGCGTACAGGATCATCTTTGAGCCGTGCTAGTCTCTCCGTGCGAGCGTCCTAACCCTAAGCACCACCACTTGATGGAGCAGGCGGCTTTCTTTACCGGCAAGCAACGCCGATTGCAAATAAAGGTGTGTTTGGTACAGCTTATTTTAATTAATTTATATTATTGTTTATGTACTTTAGATACAATAAAAATATTATTCGTGTAAACCGTTTTCATCTGTGTCGAACAAATAATATTTTAAAAAATTTTCGAATATATACTACTGTAGCTACTGTAACTAAGTATAAGCTCGAGTCGATGCGAGCCGTGCCTAACGAGCTCTAAAGGCACCATTTGACATGGCCTATCTCTATCGCCTTATGCTACTGTTTATATACTGTAAAAACAGTAAAAACACTGTTTATATAAGTTGTTTTTATCTGAATCGAACAAGACACAATTTGAGAGCTTTTCCTGACTGCTACACTATAGCTACAGTGTAGAAACCGGAGCCACGTTAGCGCGGCCAAACGCGCGCTAAGAGCCTCTTTGGCACGACTTGGGCTGGTTTGAGCTTATGGCACCGTAAATCCGAAAATTTTTGAAAATGTGGCTCGTACACGTGGCGTGTACAGCTCGGATGAAATTGGGTTATATAAATAATATTTTATTATATTTACAGTGTTTAGTATATAAACAGTAACATAAATTAATTAAAATAAACTCTACAAAAACACGCCCTAAATGTGCGTGCAAATCTGAACTGCACAGGGAAAGAGCAAAAGCGGGCGAGGGGAAACATGGATGGGTGTCTCCAAAAGGCAAAGGGAAAATCACAGCTGCGAATCAAGTGGTCATCACCGCGGTCTCGTTGTATTAGTACAACAGACCTGCAAAAAAGATGCAGTTTTCTTTAATCGCTCCGCCATGCCTCACCCATCTTGTCCGTCCTGCCACCGCCGGACCAACCAAGATGGATGGAGGGATTATTGTCCTCGCCGGCCGGCCCCTCTCTCTCTCTCTCTCTCTCTCTCTCTCTCTCTGTGAACTTGAACGCGTTCTGTACCCACAGAAGCTTGGTACTCCATCCCAATAGAACGCTTCCAGTAGGATCTCGCCTGACAAGGCCAACAGAAGAGACAAGGAAAGGAACCGACATCTCAAACAACCGCCTGAAAGTTCCTAAATCGCCTGACGATGGGGATGGAGTGAAAGAAGCCGATCGATGGGGGGCCCGGATTCTCTCCCGTTTACTCCCTACGGGAGAGGATTTGGATCCATCGATGGGATCATGGAAGAAAGGAAGGGGAGGCACGAATCATTGTGCAGCAGCGGCGCGATCTGTCTGTCTACTCCTATGGAGACTGCTCTGCTCTGTATCTGTGCCTCCCTGCCTCGGCTAGAATAGAAAGCCAAGCGCTTATTCTTCACGACCCCAGCCAGCCAGCCAACCTGCCCCGTCCTCGCCTACATCTAGCCACTAGGACAGCCGCCGTTCTATTGGCAACGACCATATACGAGTAGCAGTCGCGTCTCCGCTCCACTCCAAGTGACCGAAAGGTGCGTGCGCTGCGAAACGGGCTCCGGGATCTTCGGCGATGAGGGACGAGGTGGCGGTGGCGGGGTCAGGAGGAGGAGGAGGAGGCGCGGGCGCGACGGCGCCGTGCGCGGCGTGCAAGCTGCTGCGGCGGCGGTGCGCGGCGGGGTGCGTGTTCGCGCCTTACTTCCCGCCGGCGGAGCCGCGCAAGTTCGCCAATATGCACAAGGTGTTCGGGGCTAGCAATGTCAGCAAGCTGCTCCAGGTAAACTCGTTCGCTGGTTGCTCGTTCCTTCCTCCGGCGTCGATGCGAGGGAAATTAGATTTGTACCATTATAATTTTATAAACTTTAAAATATATCATTTATGTGTCAATAAAAAATAAAATTTTGCAAATAAAAGAACGATAAGTGGATCTAAATAATATATTTCAAATTTTTTAAAATTGTAATGATATGGATCAAATTAATTCTAAATGGATGCGTCAAGCGATCTAGCCGTGTGCGGCTGGAACACACTCTGTTCTCTAGTCCTTGCGATCGTGCCTTTATGGATCATCGTGATCCAATTGCGGTTTTACATAAGCTTACACTAACAATGTGTACTGATTTCGAATATAGTCTTCACCAAAGTTTCCTCCAACTTGGTCGCTTTTGAACTTGTTTCTTAACTTCAAGAGTAGCTCTAAAATTTTAACTGCTTAGCTACTGCATTCCTTAATTAGGTACGCAAAATCTTCCTTTTTTACCAAACTTTTTTTGGTGCATTAAAAATTCAGCAATCATGAACTCGACAAGGTATGGGCAAATATATATGCTACTTTCACTGCTCAGAAAGATGTGCAGTGCAACAGTCAACCGGATCAGTGGAAGAATCATCCCATTTAGATTTGCTGTGTTTTCATCGGCATGTGCCGGAGACATGTCTAGCAAGTACCGTAGACATCTGTTTGGAACAAGGGTTTGTACCCTGTTTGGCCTCGAGGCCTTGATCACATCTCCAAATCAAAGAGAGATTTTCCTATGCGTCGAGCCGTTTGGAACAACAGTCCGTCCCCGTTCTGATTGCAGCAGCCATCGTCTTGAGGCAAGTGAATGCAGGCACATGCCATTTGAAAAGGAGACTTTCGGCTGCGCCAAACATGCAGACATGTTCGCGATCTTTTCCGCATCCTTTCTCCTAGATTCGAAGTGTCTCTCTCAAGTATGAACTGGAATGTCTGCTGACTTGTCTTTGTATCTTGTTGCTCCATTTCAGACTAAATCATCGCTTGACTTTCAAATATTATGTTGGTTATCCATCTTTTTCAATTTTTAAAATATTGTTTATTTTATTATGAATTATTATTATTAGAAATATTACATAAAACGAATAGTCAAACGTGATTCCACTTTATCTGATACTCTGATGCCTTTTTGTGAAAGAAACCAAATGTTCTGAAACTTTTCCATGGCACTGCAGGACATTCCAGTGCAGCACCGAGGGGACGCGGTGAGCAGCCTGGTATACGAGGCGAACGCGCGCGTCCGGGACCCGGTCTACGGCTGCGTCGCCGCCATCTCGTCGCTGCAGCAGCAGGTGGAGACGCTCCAGACGCAGCTGGCGTTGGCGCAGGCCGAGATGGTCAAGCTCAGCATGAGCAACGCCGACATGGCGCACCGGCTCAAGGCGGTCTGTGGGAGCTGTGGCGGCGGCGGCAGCAGCACCAGCACCGGCTCGCCGTCGTCCATGTCGTCACCCAAGATGGAGCGGACGGAGGCGCACTGCGAGTGCAACGCCACGCCGCAGCTGCTGGACACGGTCGTGGACCAGCCCTACAGCGTGGACGGCTCCCTGCTCTGGCCCTACTAGGATGGCTGACTGCACAGGGGCTCGTGGGTCCAGTCAAGATAGGTTCTTTCAGGTGATTTAGCTTGTGATCAGGTGCCATTTTGAGTCACAAATGGTCTCGTAGTTGGTATATACGAGTATTAAGTACGAGTACTATATGGCGTGTGCGCGCAGTAATATCGTGACAATGGGAGGAAGGTGAATCATAGAAGCCTTCTCCAATACTAGATTCAGTGTGTCCAAGGCTGTATTTTTGGCTGTCCTTCCATGTGGAGGTGGACGTGGAACAGTGTTACAAATATTGGTGTGTTTCATGCTATGCATTGCAAGCTGAGCACTTGCTAAGTTAAACAGGTCGAGTCTGCTATGTGAAACCAGTCTTGTCACTGTTTTGCATAAACTGATCAAGCTTTGGCAGCAGCAGTAGGTTCACAGAAGGCAGAATAAAAAAATCCCAGCAAGACCATGGCAGGTGAAGGTTCGGTAGAAATACTTGTCAAGTTTGTTTTGCAATTGCATTGCTACAAGGATGCCTCACTGAACAAATTGTAACCTAACAAGGACAACAAAATGTTCACCCCTTTCAGGAAGTACAGCACTAACAGAAACTACAGCCCTTTTGTTCAAAGGAAGACCTGGTAGTTGCAACAGCTACTGAAGATTCTGTGACAATGCTGAACATCGCTCTCCGCAGCTAGGTGACGATAAGTTACTAATATAGTAACATCACAGTAACTGTAATTCCAACAAGAAATGAGCATAAAACATGGATGAGGGAGCTTACGAAAGTCAAAATTTGCTACTAGATGATCTTACCAAGAACAATGGCAAGATTCCTATTGCATGTTACGGTTTAGTAAGCCTTGGAAAGAGAGATAAAGATCCTTGTTGTCTGGACCAAATATCTCTTCAGCCTTCTTGAGAGTTTCCTGATTGAGATGTACATGCAAAAAGTTATGTAGTTTAGAATTTGACAAAACATAATATCAATTAAATCAGTACACCGACTCAACCAACCAACCTCTCGAGACTGCTTATGAGCATTGAGTTCTTTGATATTTGCTAAGAATGCTCCAAATTGTTCGTATGATAAACGGCTCCTGGAAGTTGAAATGATCTTTGTCACTATTATATATCATCAATCAAATTTGCAGGCAATGAAAAAAGAGGGTAAGATAGCAACCTAGCCTGACGGAAAAATTCCTTCCCATCAATACGAGGAGTGCGACCTGAAAGCCCCAGCATTAACAATATTTATGCTATCAATGTAATATATCATAATTTCAGTAAGAAATATCTCTTCAGAAGAAATTAAACCTGGGTTGGGACGTCCTCGTGGAGGTGAGCTAGCTGCAGAGGATTGCTTGCTTGATGGATACCATGGTGTCATTGACATGTGCCCTTCAATTCGAGATCTAGTTGGCGAGGTAGCACCTGACATTAACTTTGGTGTTGCTGTGGTAGACATCCGCCTTGGAGAAGCAGAAGTTGACATTATTTTAGGTGTGGCTTCCGGGGTAAGTCGAGGGGTGATATGTGACGAGTAGGCATATTTTTGGACTGGAGGCTTTGCAGCTGTATCAAACAGATTTCGAAGAATGTAACTTGTCAAAAATCTTGTTATCGTGTAACGAGTAATGACTGCAAAGATAAACAAGAAATTGCAAACAAAACCTTCTCGGTTTGTGCTTCCAACATCGAGTGACTCGTTCAATACATTTGACATAGCACGGCTGACAGATGCACCATCTTCAAAATTTGAAAGTAAGAAAATAGCAGTTAGGATCATAGGCACATATTCGCAATGGTTAATATAATGAAATATATTGAATGTAAATATATATAACCTCCACATGATGATAGTTTCGATGCCACTGCCTGGTCACAGGTTGTAATGTCAACAGTTTCCTGAGGCTGCTCAAGAAGGAATCAGCATGTGGTCGATGAAAAACAACGGCCTCAAATCGTACCTCAAATTAAGAAACGCATGTGAATAATTATAATGTGATACTGGTTAAATAGATGAACGCACCGATGAACTATCATCTCGCAAAGACTGCATCAGATGCCTCTTGAATGACTCCAGCTGACAGTGAAGCAGATATATATTTAGAATGTTGTCAAATAAGAAATGCTAGGGAAAAAGGTAGAGAGATTGCAACGGACAAGCTGAAATATCATATGCTTATCACAAAACAATTTTTTTCAATGATTTCATACAAGAAAGGATGGACAGGGAAATCCCACTGCTGCCTACTATTAGTGCGAAGCTCTTATTCTTGTTACTGTAGCAGGATATTTGGTAGTATTTCATCTAAGTCAAATTAGTTACTACTTAGTACCAATTTACTGTAATTTGGAGCAAGTGTGGAGAAGATATCCTTCCTCTCAAATTCAATCCCAGTTATTGAAACCACAGTCCAATTTGCCCCACTGAATGAGAAAGGTACCTTAGCTCAAATAGAGACCTCTCCTTCCATCATCTACGCTTTGACTGCTACATTAAGCTAAGGAGGACGTTCAGTAGGACACTCTCAACAGGGTTCGATAATTCGATCGCTCTTTAAGATTCATGTCTTAGCAAGTTTTCTAATCCAAGCCACACAGCGCCACAGCAATCCAGGAACTATAATATCTAAAGGATGAGAACAGAGCAAAGAGGCAGCAAGTTTTCTAATCCAAGCCACACAGCGCCACAGCAATCCAGGAACTATAATATCTTAAGGATGAGAACAGAGCAAAGAGGCCACCTTCTGCAGGTCGCGCGCCAGCTTCTTCGACGTCTGCGCCAGCGAGTCCCGCTCCTTGCTGAGCTTAATCTGCACCCGCAACGCAGGAAGCAGAGTCAAATCGAAAGCACACGCTGGATCGCCATTGCGGAAAGAGAAACAAGAACAGACGGCGAAAACTGAAAACCCACATTGTCCTCGAGTGCGTCGCGGAGCCTGGCGTTGGTCTCCTGCAGCGTGGCGTCTAGCAGCGCGACGCGGTCCCGCAGCTCCCCGTTCTCGCGGTCCCTGTCCGCGGCCTCCGCGCGCAGGCGCGCCGCCTCCCGCTCCAGCCCGGACACCCGACCGGCGATGGCCATCGCCGTGATGCGCCGCGCCAGATCCAGCTGCTCGTACGTGTCACGCGGCAGCGCGGCCAGCACCTCGTCCGGAAGCGCGAAGTCCCCCGCCATCCCCGCCGCACCGTCCCCCAGTGGCATCACCGCCAATAGATCTCCCCGAGGAGGAGAGAGAGCCGAATCGGATTGGGCACCGCGGGCGGCTGCGCGCTCTCGGTCTGTCTCGCTTGGGTTCCTCCGCTTTGGAGGAGAGGAAAGAGAAGAGGTGAGGGACCACTGCGGGTTCTCGCCGCTCCTTCGGGGGATTTCTGGCGTTTGAAATGGGCTCGGCGGCGGACGCGAGGTTTGATTTGAAATTGCTTTTGCCAGCCTCAGGAGGAGGGGGTCCGCCTCGGTTCTGCTGAGTGGGCGCCCTAAGGTAGTGATTGGTTCGTCGCACGACCCCCGGCCAATCCGATCCAAGGTAACCGGATCATTTTTCATTCGGTCTACCAAACAACATCATAACTGACCTAACTGACCTAGGGAGGAACACACAAGCAAACCAATCACCGAAAGCTGCACTCATAGATCCTGACTCAGCTCGGCCTGCATGAGCCTCCCAGCCAGGCTCATGATACCAGCAACCAATCACTCTGTAAGTAGCTATTGTTTGAAAATGGCTGAACTTGCACCATGGCACATGCACCCCTACTGTATAAATTCACAAACCACAACTCATGCTGCGTTTGAACGTTAAATGGTTCCCCTTTTAGTTACGAAGAGACATCAATCAGCGAAGTGTCAAATTTCATGGACTACTATGGAAAGTTGGAAATAAGAATATCATATGCAACCATGAATCCATGCCATTGATTTGCACTAGTAGAATTCCGTCACGGTTGTATACAATGACATTGTCTGCTACATGACCGACAGTATGGGAGTATAAAGAATTTGCCAACATTCAGAATGCTGTTAACTGAAAACGTTTATATACAGGACAGGAATGGGCATCCCCATTCCGAAGGTAGGGAATGCATATATCATGAACAGATATACAATTCAACATCCGTACCTGCTAAGCGAAAAAGCGATGAATAGACGAACAAACTAACATGGTATGTCCAGCCAACACCAGTCTGTATATGCTGTAATCAGTATTCGTCATTATCTTTTGAAAGGGATGCAGGTGTTATATCAGCTTCATAGAAATTGATTGTTGCTGCCCAAACACCCACAGGGAGTACCATTGCTTCTTCAGTTCTCCACTTTCATCTTCATGATTCTATGTCACCTGGTCATTTTCGTTCCGAGGTGGATCAGTGAAATCTTGACCATGATCATGGACATCTCTGAACATGGAGAAAAATGAAACTATGCCATCAGAAGCACCACCTCCTAACAACCACAGCAATAGGGAACCAAATGGATTCATGGAGCCTGAGCCTGCTGGTGGATTGTCAGCTTGCTGGGGGTTTTGATCTTGATATTGCATAAGGTTGTTGGCGGTTGCCTCAGAATTTGCATTCTGTTGACCCTCTTGCTGGTTTCTGGCGGACTCATCTTGAGCCAATAGGGCATCTGCTTCACGAGCAGCACCAAGGCCTCCGTCCCTCATATTTAACCTGGCAATGTGTAAAGTAGATGTATAGATGGTTGAGGATGTGATCTGGACACCTGTTTGTTGTTGAATATGAGCTCGGCTCCTCATGAATCTTTGAAGAGCTGGCACCTGAAACACCACATGGATCCAAAGAAAACATCATGAAAAACAAGTGATTATTGTTGGAGCTGATGAGCCAATTATGTGCACTTTCTTTTATGCATCCTAATCTCCCAGATGAATCAATCAGTTTTGGGTGAATCATTCAAGGATAATACAAGCAAGTCTGACAGATTGTATATTCAAAGTAATGTTGCACTGCCATTGCACTAACTCAAATCTAAGCATCTAACAATAATCAGTTCATCATTTACAAGGATAAAGGGTGATATGATAAATAGACAAGCACCAGAACAGGAAGACATACCTCAAAACGATTCCAAAAGTATAATATCAGATGCTGCATGAATGCTGCTGTCGCAGAGAACGCCAGGTAGGAGAAGCCTGGTAAAGAGTACATAAATGCATGTCATAAACAAAGAGTATCACTGCCCTTAGCTTTTCAATAAGGTGAACAGAAACTCTATCAAGTATTAGATACTACAGAATGCACATACCATAAGCATATGAGAAGAAGTAGATGTGAAAGACCAGGAAGTACAACAAGAAAAAACGTGGAAAGAACTGCATTGATATAGATGTCCGCACACTGCAATATAAGGATCAGAAATTTAAGTCAACAGGTTCAACAAAGTATAAATGCATCCACATGCGTCCCTTATAGCTGTATTAATTCTACAGGAGGCAATATAAGGATCAGAAATTTAAGTCATCAGGTTCAACAAAGTATAAATGCATCCACATGCGTCCCTTGTAGCTGTATTAATTCTACAGGCGCAGTGATAATATTTTATCTCTTTTCTAATATATGATGCTCACCCACAGATTTACTGGAAAGTTTAGCTGTTCCATGATAGAGGCCTCAGAATATGAGAAAAGCAATATGTTATGGAAAATAGTACCTGATCATCGTGAATAGCTCACATAACCATACAAGAGTCAACACTAGAAACGCAAGCAACTGATCATCATAGAACTCAAATAGGAAAAAGAGGATCCCAATCATAATCTACACAGATCAGAAACAAAGAATGAGTGAGCTATGAGATCGTTGAAGCCTGCAGCTAAAGCTTTTTGCCACAATTTTCAAAAATCTGAAAACACCATATAATATTCCCATACCGGAACAAAAACCAATGATTCAATGACATGCACAAATATCAACTGAAAAGTGGGCAGTTGGTGCCGCGCATGGTGTTGAAGCTGCACTGAAAATTTCATTGAAGAGCAATATGCAAAGTATTATTTATGGTGAAGTAAAAACTTAAACATAAGCAGTCTGAGGTCAGGACCAACAGAAAGAAACACAAACCTGTGAACCTAAGCATTCGGGATTGTGTTTCTCTCAGAGTAAACGAAACAGACATGGTGGTTGTGAAAAAGACAAAAAGTGACATTAGAAGTACACCACATTTTGTCACAAAGTAATCTGCAAACACCAAACTTGCAATGCATGAGACTTCATTCATGGAGAGGAAATTATGAGCCTTTTGTATATCTCTCCCATATTTTCTAATTGGAAAGTTTGTGGCATGTAAAAAGCCCAGTGGTTAGCTGTAAATATTGAGAAAACATAACAAACCTCCAAATCTTGTAGGAACTTCTGGTGGTTCATGCCCATAACTGAGATCATAAAACTCCTTTGTCTGAAAGTTATATAGATAACCTGTGTATCATACCGAATAAAATCAGCTGTGATACAATCATTCACACGAGTTCTAAAAGTGTGTTAACATGCCTCCAAGCAAGTCCAACACATTATTCGTTTATCGCAAACCAAACTATTGAACAAAGTATGTTATCATTAGGTAGAATTATTCTAGATTAAGAATAATAGAAGCATGATTGGACCAGAAGCATACCATGACCAGGAGAGTTCACCAAGCTGTTAGTAAGTATAGTATCATAGCCAACAATGCTGTTTATTAGAAGCTGCTGCCACCTGAAAGCAAAGTAGAGGTCAGGGTTGACAGCCTGATACAACAAGACCAAATTTGAAGTATTACATACAAGACAACACTAGGAACTGCAGGAGAACCATCAGAGAGAGAGAGAGAGAGAGAGAGATGCTTAAATCTTATTTACAAACTACTATCTACATCCCTCTTTGCATTGAATGGACTAAAGAACTAAAGAGGTTTGAAGGTGACCCTAATGGTCATGCTCGCACCCCTAACAATTACGCACACAAACAGGAAACATTAAAAAAAAAGCTTGACCTCCCCTGCCCCACCCTTACATAGCGGTACCCTAGCCTATGTGAGAACGACAACCAACTTGGTCCAGGTCTTAGACCAATGCTTTGGCGTGGGGCAAACAAGGGGATTTTTTTAACCGCAAGATGAAACTTGCTCCCATGAGGGGTCAAACCCAGGAACTAAGGGGTGCTACTAGAACCAACTAATCAACTCAGCTAGAGGCTCATTCGTGAAATGGGGAACATTTAGACAGATATGAATGTCTTAGTCATTAAGAGCAGGTGAACAGTAGTATCTGCATCAAATTTCACAAAATTTCTGCTAAGAAGGATAGCTGCCTAATACTCTAAGAAACACAAAAGCGTAGTATAGTATGCTTGCATGGTAAAGGTACAAAAATATATATTTTGCACTTATGAGAAGATGACACTGCAAGTTATTACATTTAAAAGCTGGCAGGCAGTGAAAAAGTCAAGAAGACTGAACACTAACCTATTTCCAAAGCAAGGATTTCGAGCAGAAATCGTGATATTGATTGTTCGAACACCATGACGGAGTTTAGCCCCTTCTGAAAGAAAGAAATATCCCTGCGGTAAGAAATGAACACATAAGAAAGCTCATCAAGTGGCTGACTCAAATTACAATGCAAATAGATGTGTACTACAGACATAAGTGAAAGTATGAATGGGTCCTTCCTGTTGGCTAAACTTGAGGCTTGCATACAGTTAAGACAAGAAGGGGAAAGTGTCCTGATAACAAGACCGAAACTGCTTTTCAAAATCCTTATTCATTGTATCTTGCTCTAATAAGATTGAACTTGTGTGGCTTAGTCAAAATGACCGTATATGTTTTTTGCCTTGTTAATATAAGAAAATTTACCTCCATCAATGTAATATAAGTAGCAATTTTATCTAATTGATTCAGGGTTAGTTGACATGCCGTGGTGATTGGATAACCTCATGGCTGCTCAGGTGGCGTTTGGATGATTGGAAATGAGGAGTGGGTTTAGGATAGGGAAATAAATGAATGGTTAGGATGTATTGGAGAGGATGAACGAATGGTCTAGATCTTTTCTTAGTATTTCCCTACCCCAATCCTTGGATCATTTCCAAATAACCAAACAGCACCTCAAAGTGCACAACAGTTCAGCAATCAGCAGTTAGCTGTGCTTCTCCAATGTGTTGAGAAAACATTGGAATACGCGACTAGTAAATAGATGTGATGCTCAAGTAAGGCAAGCGGCAGGTTCCATAGCAATGACTGTTCACAGAGAAGGCTTGCACATCTGTGTCTACCATGTAAAGAACAGATTTGAAGCTCAATCACTTGATCGCTGAAGGATGCATTGGTTTGTTTTAGGGAATTGGATGCACTGGCGTTGTGCAATGCATCATAACTCATGAATTGTCTGTAGAACAGATTGTTAAAGCAGCAACAGAGGGAGTGAGGAACACCCCAATCGTGGCATGATTTGTAAGGATATAAACTGGACAAATGAAAGCAATGGTACTACATGTATTGGTGTGGCGCAGCAATGGCATATTCTCAATTATGGAATATTTATGGTATATTACCAGCAGAAGATTGACTAGTCGTGCGTACACAGCTCCATAACCCAAGAGTGGCCTAAAACTTCACGAAGCATACAAATGTAGCTAAGTGACCAAGTAATATCATAGCCCGGAATAGTCTCACCTTGTCCACACCATACAAATAGGTAGGCTCAAATGCTTTGCTTCTTCTCTCAAACCACTGCACTGTAACAAACAACATAAGCTACCGATATGTCAATGGTAGGAGTTGGCAGCAAAAGGGCAAGGTTTGTAAGATTCATGCAAACATCATTCTAGATGAGCCATCAAAGAATATGAACAGTTTACCCAAGACATTACCTACGGTTGACACAAGATGATCCATGCTTGGCAGTTGAATATCCTTTATGACATGGAGGAAGTCATTCCAATTCGATCTAACCTGTGATTGAATGAAGCAAGAAAATATCTAATGAATAAAAAATGTGAATGTTTGACTAGTTAGTTATGTGACATATAAAACCAGCAACACAAAAATCATAAATGAAACAAGATATGATATCAGTTTATGCAACTAAAGAACAACAAAACTTTTAGTCCCAAAAAAATCGGGGTAGGCTACTTAATGAAACTTAGCAGGAATAAATATCTTGGTGAGCATTTTTTACTTAAATGTAAATCTTGACATGTTAAAACAGTATTGACAATGCTCAAAATAAGATGCTACTAACTTACAAATTCACACAAGGACTAATTAGAAGGAAATAGAAGATGCCAAAGGTAATAATCACCTAAGAGAGTAACTCTTTATCCACTAAAAAGGAATAACGATGACCTAATAACTTATTTTCTGCCTTAAAAACTATCCATAAAGAACCAACCAAAAGTGTTATGCATTGAGCCAGTTCAAAATATATTTGTCAAATTTCTTACCATCAATTGGAGGGCATTCTCTGAAAGTTGTTTTATGTTCCTCCAGAATGAAGCAATACGATGGTACCATTTTCTGAACAAATATGTGAGTGCTGCTTTAAACGATTCTTTAGCAGGTAAAGGATGGTGTACAGAACCGTCTCCAGCCGCCTTGAAGTCTGATACACCTGGAACAGTATTTGTAACACTTGTGTCAGCCCCATTCTCTGATTGAGGCTCAAATTCTGTGTCTCCCTTCCAAGTTCTAGACATTAGCTTACTTCTTCTAGCTCCATGGCCAACCCAAGTTGACCAAAATTTAGATGCCAGAATATTGAACCTATCACCATTAACCTCTAAAATTTTCTCAGCTGAACGTCCCAGATTCTGGAGATCCATTATGTAAGAAGCACCTCTGCTGGTCCATAGTCCCCCGCTGATAACCTACAACGTGAACCATGGATGAGTTTAAAATCTACACCAAAAGGAGACAATCACTTGTATTTTAGTAAAGTCAAATGAAATTCTATCAGCTTCCAGTATGGAACGAGAAAGAGAAACAAAGAATGAGTAATAGAGTAATGAATGAACTAAACAACAAAAGCAAAAAGTGAACTGACATTAACACATACCTTGATTTGGACAAGTTGCGCTTCTCCAAATTCGATTCCAGAAAACTCACGTGAGCATCCCGGCTTCACATGGAAGAAACAGTTCAAAGATGAGAAGCTAAAGCTAAACATTGGGCACGGATATATCAATAGCAAAATTAAAAGAGTATTAACAGCTGAATCCATCAAACACGGTTCCATTATTTTCATTTTCTGCAGAAATTATTTTTTTCTTCCAAATTTAGCCTTTTGGGTGCACAGATCTCAGTGGTTTGGAAAATTGTACAAATCTCCTGTTTCTACCTAGTTCACAGGACTGAACAACAGATACAGACAGATTATTTACATGACTGAATTTAAGATCTGCTACCTGTGCGTGTAAACATCACATGGCTCATTAAAAATTAACTGTGAATATTTCATGGATTGAGATCCCATGTTAAGGATGGATAAATGGAAAAAATTATAAGGGTCAGTTTTGCAGCAATTCAATAAGGTGAACTATCAAAAATTATGTCAGCATGCTAAGTGAATGTAAATACATACATATTGCACATGCCAAGTGAATATGAATACTTACATAGTACAAAATATGCAGGGGCTGCCACTGAATGTCCAGTACCACTACCAACGCACAGAACAGCGCTAGAATTTGGGATTAACTAGTAGTACTCGCTATTTATTTATATTCTTTGGGCGGATGTTAAGATGTTTACACTCTTCAAGGATATTTTTAGGAAGAATTTTGCTTAGAAGAACTGAAGAATCACAAATGGGATGGGATGGGAATTGGCAAGGCAAACATTCTTACTACGTAGCCGCAAAGTCATCAGCACAGAAGTGGACGAACTAGCAGCGCTTAATCAAATTCATCGAAGCTAACGACCAAAACTAGGCGAGCATATTGCTCCCCAAGCAATCACAGTGCAAAACCAGACAGCAGGCTCTGCACGAGATTAAAACAAATCGAGGTAGAGCGTCCATACCTGCTGCACGAAGTTGGTGTGCATGACGACGAGGAGGCAGAAGAGCGCGACGGCGCCGGCGAGGTAGAGGTACTCGAGCGCGAGGCGGATCCGCGGCGTGAGCAGCTGCGACAGCATCCCGGACAGGCGCGCGTGCACGCGCAGGAACGTCTGCTCCGGATCCATCCCCCCCACTTCCCGCCCGCGCGGGGCCCCAAACCCTAACCAGGGCCTTCCCCTCTCACTGACGGAAGCTTCGATTCGATCGGGCTTGGATTGTTCCGGAGGAGGAAGGGGGGCGGATCGATCGAAGGGAATCGATGCAGAGATGGGGGAAAATCGGTTCGGTGAGTTGAGCCGGGATTCGAATTCGTCCTTTGGGTCGGATACTCGGGTGGGTGTTCGTGTCGGTTTCGCTTTCGCGCTTCCTCTGTCCCTGTTGGAGAGGAGTACCGGCGCCGCACTGGGGTTCTTTCTTGGGGAGCGGGCTACAGACCGCACGCAGCATTTTGGCTGCACATTGGTTCGGCTGGAAGGTTGGTTGGCGCCGCATGTTTCACCGGGAGGGTGGAACGCTTATGAGAGTCAAAAATGATCAGCAGAATAAACGCCCAGCGCTTACGAAATTTTATGCAAATATAAAAATAATTTAATCGCAATAACAACTCATATTATTAAATAAATAAATTTATTAAATGAGGCAAATGGTTAAACTTATAAGTAATAATAAAAAATGGCTACGAGCAGTTTTCAGAGCTACAGAAAGTAGTAATTAAAGTATCATTCACACTTTCTGGTTATCTTTCTTTCTCTCCTTGTTTTCTGTTGGCCTCTTCGTTTTTAAATTGATATCGTTGATTTTTAATACTAACTTTGTCTATTCGTCTTATTTAAAAAAATTTGATAAAAATTATATATTTTGTTATAATTTGATTAATCATTAGAGTTATTTGAATCACAATTTAAAAATTTATATATTTAAACTAATTTTTTTTTAAAAAATGAAAGGTCAAAGTTGAAATTAAAAATCAACGATGACATCAATTTAAAAATGAAGTGAGTATGTATTATACTCTGTCTATCACCTTTTTATTTAACCTTTTAAATGTGTGCACATGAATTAAAAACGGTGAAAAACAAGAAAATTAGATAATTGTGCTGATAATTGTACTCCCACCGTCTCTATACAATTGACTTTTAGGATTTAAATTGCAAAATAGCCGGCGAGTTAAAAGACCTGCACACCCCTATTCGTGATCGCTGGCTGTCCTCATTTAATGCGACTCAATCCTCATCCTCGCGCAGCTTCTTACGGATCGCCTGGTTGCTCTCATGGCCGCACCACTCCTCGCCTGCACGCGACCTCTGGCCGGCCAGCACTTGGCACTCTTGCTCGTCGTTGGCTGCCGTGCAGCAGCTCCTCCTCCTAATCAGAGCGTCACACCGCCTCTCGACGGGCCACCGTGCTGCCCCACCTAGCCGTCGAGCTGGCGCAGCTAGCCCACCTCATCATCGGACCGAGGCGAAGCATCGTCGCCACTGCTCCCCGAGCGGCCGCATCCTCGGAGAGCTCGCTCCGGCAGTACGTCACGACCTCGGAGAGCTTGCTGCACTGAGACGCCGCGACATTGGAGAGCTCGCTCCACCGAGACACCGCGACCTTGGAGAGCTTCAGGACCGCGGCCCGCCGAGGTTGCTGCGCTCCTTCGGGTCGCATCATGATCCAGCGCCGGATGGGCTCGTAGTCTCCGCTGCTATCAGCCATGGATTTGGGGAGGAGGACAGAGAAAACAATGCGAAAACTGTGCTGGGAAGAAAGGATGAGAGCTGCACGTGGTGGTGGAACTGGGAGGCTAAAACGACACTCTTTGTGGGATATTCGACGGATGTGATTCAAATAACTTTAATATACTCTGTAAATTAAATTATAACAAAATATTATATATTTAAACTAATTTTTTAAATAAGAGAAATGATCAAAGTTAATGTTAAAAATTAACGACGACATCAATTTAATAACGGAGAGAGTATATTAGGTTTTTGGAAAAAAAAATCTATTAATGGTCTCCGTCGGACATGATACACGTATCTCGGTGCATAGTCAAGAAGTACGTGTCCGTTGCAATCGCTGAGAACGAACAGTTTGCACATTGCAGGACGAGTATAGGACGATAACGCCATTGTCTTGTTACGTTTCGATCGTCGCAGACGCCGATTTAACCTCGTCCAACCGTGCCGCGAGCCTGATCCGCTATAGTACCGTACTCGATCGTTTTCCTCGGAGGAGTCATCGATCGCCTCCATGACTTGCTTGGCATTTCCCTAACGACCCAGCCAGCCAAAAAGATGGCCCCAAGTTGGAGGACGGCCGCGCGCGAAGCCGCGAGGCAACCCGCGACCCGGCCGGCTCTTCGTCCCTATCGCGCTCCGTCGATGTCTCGTGGCCATTCCGGCCTGCCGATGGCCAATCCGGCGCGCGAACGAACTGCTCGTGGCGTCGCCAGGCCAGACGCGCTTGACCCCTGCTCCTATAAAATCTCGCGCCACTGCTCGCTCGGTTTCCTGCAGGCCGCAGCCACACCCACACTGTGCCACTCGCAGCCCTCCTGATCGAGCGGGGTACCCGCGCTAGCCAGCTAGTCACTGCATCTATCTCCAGGCCCCAGCCATGGCGCGGCGGAGGAAGAGCGACGGCAACGAGGCGCCGAGCCGCGCTGGGTCCAGCGGCGCCGTCGACGAGGAGGAGAAGGTTCCGAGAGGGCACGCCCCGATGGTCGCCGGGACCGGACGCGGCAAGCGGGTGATGGTACCTGTGAGGCTGCTTGATCAACGACCCCAGCATCGCGGAGCTGCTGGACTTGGCGGCGCAGCGCTACGGGTACCGCGCGCCAGCCGGGCGTGCTAGGGTGCCCTGCGACGCCGGCCACTTCCGCCGGGTCGTCGACGGCGCCGTGCATGCACAGACGCGGTATCACCTCGTCGGCTTGAAAGTTGTTCTTTGTTACTAGTACAACGTGTCGATACGCACATTGTGGGTAAAATTCACTGATAAGCTGGACATACATGATGATGGAAACAACAGATTAAAATCGGTAGTAGTCTGTATTTTCAGGTGTAGCATCATCCAGTTCAATACTCGTTTTCTCTTAAACCTCGTAACAGAAATCTTCTGTTAAGTGTTAACGGAAGAAACAAAAACTGAGAATGGGTTAAAATGTGCAAGGACACGTTCAACCGGATGAAACTCGTCAGGCAGTGTCATGGACGCTACTCCAACGCTAGGCTCTATTGTTGGCGCTGGATGGGGCCAGCCCAAATGGGGAGCTCCGCTGGGACCTGGAAGACGTGCTGCTTCAAAGGCCCAACAGGCCGCCTCCGCCTTGCGAAGCGGCTCAAAGATTAAAAAAAAAAGCATCAATCTTTCTTAATATACGATCTTGGTCAGATTCTAGGTTCTTTATTGTGCCACATCACTGGTAATTTCTCAGCCATCGGATTGCTGCAACGTTCAATCCCGACCGTTCCCGTAGCCCGCCCCCG
>BCLG01000583.1:73411-84931 GCA_001602295.1 Zoysia matrella | reverse complement strand
CGTCGGCTTCGCGAGCGAGGCTGCGGTTCCCGCGCCACTGGACAAGTAGTCCAGGAAGCCCGCCCTCGCCTTCCGCTTCTTGTCGGTCCTCCTCGGCCTCGGCGCCGTCGCGGAACTGGACTCGGCCCCCCGCTGAGTCGGCACCGCAGCGGAGATGGTCCCAGCCCTAGTGGCGATCGCGGCCACCGACGGACCCTGAAAGACACCGAAATTAGTCCTGCGCAACAACTACTACGACCGAAACGAAAAAGCCTGTGCTTACCAACTGACGATGTTCTCGGAAAAGAGGGCGCGGCCCTCGATTGAGACCGTCCTCGGCGTCCTTGAAGACGGCCGAGGTCCGAGCCAGGACTCCTTTGTCAGAGAGGTCGGTCGCGGACTTCGCAGATCGCGTCGTCCGGCCCCTCATATTCGTCGATGCTGTGCACTCGACGGCGCAGCGGCATGATTCGGCGGCGCATGGCAACACCGAAGACCATCGTCTCGGTCTGTCCTTGCTCTTGGAGGCGCCGAATCGCCTCCAGGTGAGGTCGGATCGTCTCGACCTCGGCCGCCAAGAGCTTCGACTTCCAGGACCCCGTCGCTCGGGGCACCAGGTCTTCGAAGGCCGAGAGCTGAGGGTCGGCGTTGTCGATGTAGAACCACGACCTCAGATAGCCCTTCAGCGAGGTCTTCGAAGCCGGGCACCGTACCGGTTGAGGGCCCCGCGAAAAAAGCTGGAGACCGGCAGCCCCAGCCCGCGCTCGTGATACGCCAGGAAGCTGACAATCTTCTCCGGCGGCGGCGTGGACGTAACGTGGCCAAAGCCAGGCACCCAGCCCGCCGACTCCTTCGACGGGACCATGCCAGCGGCGCTCCACCTCTCGAGCAGAGCGCCGTCGACTCATGATGGTTCCCACTCAGACATCCTGCAGGTGACGCCGACGGAAACGCGAGCTACGGCGATCGCCGGACCTAACAGCGCTGCGATGGGAAGCGGAGCTAACGAGCTCTTGCACAAAGGACGAAGACGAAGCAAGAAAGCCGGGTGAAAACGCGAAGTTACCGTGCTCTCCCTTTTAAAGGGCCCGGGCAATTACTGCGCCTCCCACGATCGACCGAGTAATAACTACTCGATCGTGGGGTCGGGCCCCGAAGCGCATCCCAGCAGTCCGCCCGCAACCCGCTGACGAGCAGGCCCGGGCCACACCTTGCCGTCTCCGCCGCGGACAGGACGGCAACAATCACTCCGACGAGACGGTTGCCAGAGCACGTCTAGCAGGCGACGTGACGCAGGCGCGCAAACCGCCGCATCCACGACACCATCTGATCGAATTCAAACCAACCACTCGGATCGATCGGCGGTTCAAATTCCTGGACAGTCCGATTGCCCTTCGCGTTGAGGCACGGAAGCCGTCCGATCCCCGAAACCGTAACGACGGATTCGAATAAGGGGGATGACCAGACGAAGCCCCCCACCATCGGCTAGCCGACAGCCGGGGCCACCGGGCCAAACCGAACGTTCGAGCGCTGATCATGGCCGAGCTTTGGCGCGACGCTGATCATGAGCAGGAACCGCATCGAACCGGTCTGACCTAGGCGTCTTACCGAACGAAAGACCGAGAACGACCTCGACCCGACCTCGAAGGTCGAAACGATGCGTGCACGCAGAACGAAACCACTAACGATCGGCTGACCGACAGCCGAGGCCGTCGGGCCAACCCAAATGATCGTACGCTGATCATGGCCTTGGCCTAGGCGTAACGTCGATAACGGGCAAGGACTGCGCCGAAACCGGTCCTTCCCAGCCATTTCATCAAATGTATAAATCGAAACCGACCTCGGTCCGACCCCGAACGTCGGCACTATGCCCCGTCGGCTCCCCGGATCGCCTCTAGGCTCGGGGGCTGGGCCCGCAGAACGAGACGTCTAACGATCGCCTGACCGACAACGGAGGCCCTTGGGCCAACCCGAACGATCGTGCGCTGATCATGGCTCTGGCCTAGGCGTAACGTCGATCACGGGCGGCAAGGACCGCGTCAAAACCGGTCCTTCCCAGCCATTTCATCAAATGTATAAATCGAGACCGAACTCGACCGTCGGCACGATACTCAGCCGGCTCCTCGGAACGCCCCTAGGCTCGGGGGCTGAGCCAACGGAACGATCTCGGTACGATTAACCATCGACGAATGATGGTCTATGCAACATCTTAGCCCACGACCGACCCTCTGGATCGCTCGAGGGCTCGGGGGCTACGCCCTACGGGAGCGCTCGCGTTCCCCTGTAGGAGCACAACAAACCTCGGGAATGACCAGCCCGACGCCGCCTCAACTAGAAATCGCAAACGGCGTCAGGCTCGGGGCTACTACTGTCGAGATCACGTACCCCGGGTCTCCAACAGATCGCGCTCGAGCGCGCAAGACTTCAAGTCCAGAGTCGGGCGACCACGGGTTCCGACCCCCCAACGACGATCTACAGCAGTCACGCCTTAGCCGCGCGGGCACGCGAAGACCCTGGCCTCCGAAGGCCGACCCCCGAGGAGCGACCCCTGGAAGGTGGGTACCGCGTTATGGTACATTTACTCTGACAGACAACTGCCATCTGTCCTGACGGGACGGGACGAGATCCACCACGGCGACACTCCAGCAAAAAGCTGCGACGGTCGCGGGACAAGACATGACAGAACTGTAGCCGGCACAGTAGCGCCGGACAAGTATCACAGTACCCGTCGCTGCGCACGACGCGATGGGTCACGACCATGCCTGGACGAAGCGAAATGATGGCGATAACGACGGAAGAGCCCACTTGTCGGCGAGTCGGCAGAATCGAGTAGGACCCACCACTTGTAACCCCAGAGCCCTCTCCTATATAAAGGGAGGCCCAGGGAGCACGAGAATAAAACACACTACATCACCACAAAGTAACGTTCACAAACACACGAAAGACAAAACTACGAGCTCCATTGGTGCCCAGGGTCCTTGCCTCCTTCCGAGCAAGCACCCTCACTCACCCACATTTCGGATCCTCCCGCGAAGAGAGGATTTCGTCTTTGTAATATTATCATCGAGATAATTCGCCCCCTGGACGTAGGGTATTACACCGCTCGAGGTGGCCCGAACTAGGTAAAAATCTCCCTGAGTCTTCTTTAAACTAGGCCACATCAAATCCGAAGGCGCACCTCCCCCACGATCGTATATTTACTGTACCGGTGGACAGAACGCCGACAGTTGGCGCGCCAGGAAGTGAGGTTTTTCTCTTTTGGTGTGCTCTCGCTTCGGTTTTTCGATGGCTTCCTACTTTGTTGTCGTGGGAGACACTTCGGTCTCCCACCTCCGCTTCGAGGACTTCACGGTCGCAGCTGAGGGACCGCCGACCTTCGATACCCCGCTCGAGAACCTCGCGGCGGCAGTGTGCATTCTCAACGAGATCGCTGCTCCCGAGGACCCGGCACTGAGGGAAAGGTACGACCGCGTACGCTTCTACCTCGGCAGCGCGCTTCAACCACCAGAAACGTTCCTTCGGCCCCAGCAGTCGGAGACGAAAAACAACCGCGGGTCCTAGGATCGGCGGAGCTCGGCGCGCGACGGCTAAGTCGAGGAACGGAACACTCGACACCTTGCAGGGTCGGTCCTCCCGCGACTCGGTCTCAACCACGACTCCCGCTGTACTCGGTCCCAAAAGCATCACCAAAGTTCATCAATATTTACTGTGTCGATGAACAGAACGCCGACGACACTATTCTCCTAGGAGTGCTGGTATTGGTTTGGCCCCACGAGTACTCGCAAGGCTTCGTTACACCACCACTGACAGCAACCATCCGTGGATGTCGACCGAGTTAATCCACTTCGTGGCGGTCCTTTCTGCACGATTCAATTTCGCGGTCGGTTTATTTAGGCGCGCAGCACGTACGTACGTACGTAATACTTTTGTACGTACGTACACGGCAGCACTAGTATGTACTCCTAGATGCCAAAGTTGTCCTGCTGCAGTACGTGCCCATCATCACGGGTGGCCCGTAACAAAGCCAAGGGAGGGTACTTGCACGTAGGAAGGGAGTATGGTTAAAAAACAAGATCGGCGGTGGCAGGAGAAGAGAACCCCGGCGAGAACAGTGTACTGACTACTGTACGCGCAAGAGCATGGCCGCCCCGGCCCGCCCTTGTCTCGAACCCAATGATTCATGCCCCGGTCGGCTGCTGTTCCACGGAGCACATGACAACACGAGTAACGGGATGGGACTGAGAAGTTACAGTGCAATACGAGCGTCGTGCGTGCGTGAACCGCACAAAGAGATCAAGATCTAAGTTCCTGTTCGATGGCGGCTAGCTTTGTCACTAGTAAAAAAATTTGGCACACCGTGATAACTAGTATTATAACTGCTTGTTTCATTATCAAATTTATGGTGTGCCGCGATTATTCATTAAAATTATAGCTCATTTATTTTGTTAAAACTCCCTAAACTTACGTCATCAAATTTGCTCGTCAGACTTTGGATGTGTCACACCTATAACATGTTGTTAAAATTTGGTACTCATTCAAACAGGCCCATAATTTAGGTCCAGCCAAAATCGACGCGTTGATCTCAGGGGAAAAAAATGTTTCGTCGCCGGATGTCTCGCTGATAATGTGAATGGGCCTATTTTTGTCATCTGTTTACCATTTCTGGCCCATCCGGATCAGATAGATCCAGCCCGTTCCTTATTTGGAAGAAGGCCTTTCAACCACGTTCCACTTACAAAAACTACTGTAGCGGTGCTTACTTGGATGGGACAAGGCTTTTCTGAAATTATATAAACTCCAACCAAAATTTCCAACCACCAAAACCTGATGCTGCTCATGTAGTAGAAAAATGAAGATCCTACCATGATCGTATATTTGTTCTTATTATCTCGCCAATCATGACAGATGTTACATGGACTTGCATGGTTACTCCAGATCAGACACAGCATGTGCCTGCCCACGTGGACTCGCTGATTTCGACGGTATCATACTGCTCCTATCATGCATCAAAATTATTAATGGTAGGTGGTACGTACCATTTGATCGATCGATCGATCGATCGCTACTACAGCGCTCGACGACGCTCTGACCGTCGCTGAGCAGCGTCCAGTGGATTATGGCATGTTATTTGAATCACCAGGGTACAAATGTTGGCTCACTTGGCAGGTTTACTACCTGCTAGCTTATTTGAGTCACCAGGGATACACACTTTCAGGTTCTGTTTCGATACAAAGTAATTTTTTGATATTAACGGTTTTGTCAAAAATTTAGTTTTAGAAAGTAAAAAAAAAGTGTTTAGGTTCTGTTTGGCTATAAAATATTTTTGAAGTTTTGGTTTACAACATGGTTAGGTTTCAGTTAAGTTGTATCCGGAAAAAAAAAAGGTTTCCGTTAAGTTGAAGAAAGCGCGAAAAGGATGCACCGGCTGAACAGCAATTATCGGGCGATTTTTCTGTGCAAAAAGGAATAACGCTGATCGCGATCGACCATTTATTTGGATGCCTTGGCGCCACCTAAGCATATTATTGTGCAGACTAAAGAGCAGTTAGCACCTCAGCTTCGTCGCTCGCGGCCATCTATCACTCCGCACCAATTGCATGGATACGTCCCTCTCTAACACTGCTTGATGCCGAACTCAAAAAAAAAAAAAAAACCTGCTTGATGCCGGCCGTCATGTACATATACTGTGGTGCCCTGCATCAATCTCTTATCTCTTGCTCCTTTCGTCTCAATTTATAAGTTGTTTTGAGTACAGACACAAGAATTAAAAAGAGTGAAAAATATATAATATGTTGAAAACGAAGAGCAAACATAGAGATAAAAAAGTATTGAAAAGAAAAAAAGTGTATTGAAAAGTGAAAATAATTGAAAAAATTTGAAGACTCAGGATGACATAATTTGTGATGGAGGGAGCACTATTTAATTATAAACAAATGGAGTACTCCCTCTGTTTTTTTAATTAATATCGTCATTGACTTTAAAATTCAACTTTAACTATTCGTCTTATTTAAAAAATTCACTCAAATGTGTACAATGTTAAGCTGTGATTCAAATAACTCTAATCATAAATCAAATTATATTAAAATATATAAAATTATCAAAAAAATTTGAATAAGACAAATATTCAAAGTTGAAGTTAAAAGTCAATAGCGACATCAATAAAAAAAACGAAAGGAGTAGTTTTTTAGGGAATTTAAAAAGTTTGATTTTGTTCGCTGAAATGAAGCCAGCACCGTGTGCAAAACTAGGCTTGATGCATGTTACCACTCATGCTACATCTCATGGTGACTCGTTTACTCACCTTCTGCTTAAGGAAAAATTGGTGATTTAGGACTTTTTTGTGGCAACTTCGACAATTACATACTCTATGTGCATGATTTGACCGTCCAGGTGGATTACACGTGGACCAGTGTTAAATTGTCAATACTTAACGCTCTGATATTTACATATATAAATCACTCAAAATATTTTATTTTGACTTGTTTAGTATGAAGAAGTCTGAAATATTTCACTTGAATTTCAATTTATTGTCAGTCTGCCACAGCAAATAGACGAGATTTTTCAATTCTTATCATCAATTACATTGACGTTTCAGTGCACTCAATCTGTAAGCCTTTCATTTGGAGCCATCAAATACATTTTTCATTTTAAAACATACTATTTTAACATTTTTATTGTTGTATATTGTGTAATAATGCATTATATTTATTATACTATTAGCATCATTTGAGCTTATATTGTGCTTATTTTAACATAATATAAAATAGCAAAAATAATTAAAAATATGAAGAAATGGTATGTTTTGAAGTGAAAAACGTATTTATTAGCTCTAATTAGAAGGATTATAAATTGAATGATAAAAATTGAAAGACGAACATATTTGATGGTAAAGATTGAAAATTCTCCAAATAGACACATCAAAATCAAAGGAAAGGACACTCAACCCAAACCGACACTGAATTGCAACTGCAACATTAGCGACCTTCTGTTTGCATCAGTTCCTCTCGTAGATGGAAAGGTAGAAACTGTGCATACGCCTGGTCCATGCATAATCCACAAGGGGAAGAAAGTAAAAAAGAAAAAAGAAAAAAAGAAAAAAAACAGAGCAACCGACAGAGAGGAGAGCGAGGCGTTCCCTCCAAACTGGGCATATAACCGCGCACGACGCCCTCGGCGCTCCGTCCCACCCGCTCCCCTCCCCCACGTTCTCCTCCTCCGGCGAGCGCGCGCGCGCGTCCCCTCCGCCACCCGATACCACCTCGCCGCGACCAGCACCGTTCGTCGTCCACCGTCCACCAAGATGAGGGAGATCCTGCACATCCAGGGCGGCCAGTGCGGCAACCAGATCGGCGCCAAGTTCTGGGAGGTGATCTGCGGCGAGCACGGCATCGACGCGTCCGGCCAGTACGCGGGCCCGTCCTCGTCCGGCGCGCAGCAGCTCGAGCGGATCAACGTGTACTACAACGAGGCCGCGGGGGGCCGGTACGTGCCGCGCGCCGTGCTCATGGACCTGGAGCCGGGCACCATGGACTCGCTCCGCTCCGGCCCCATCGGCGGCATCTTCCGCCCCGACAACTTCGTCTTCGGCCAGTCCGGCGCCGGGAACAACTGGGCCAAGGGACACTACACCGAGGGCGCCGAGCTCATCGACGCCGTCCTCGACGTCGTGCGCAAGGAGGCAGAGAACTGCGACTGCCTCCAAGGTACATTATATACTACTACTATGCATCATTCGTTCCACCAATGTTCGATCTGATGTCGATCTCGTAGTTGCCGAAATTGATTCCACCGCGCTCTATTTCGTGCTTGCGATCTGCGACTGATTTTTATTTTTAATTGCGGGATCCTATATTTCCGGATCAAATCAATGAGGGAGGTGGACAATTGCTGGACGAAGTTTAATTCGTCTAGATGTTTTTTTTTTAATTGCGCGGACGTAAAATAGCACCATGCCCACTACCATGGTCTTTTATATATTTGACACTGGATGGTCTCGTTTCGGACTAACATGCGTCAAATTTGTCTAAAAGAACAAGTGTATTTTGCAAACCAATAAAATAAAATGAACTGAACTCTGTAGTTTCGGTCTGAAAAAATTATTGCCATTTCTGTTGTGTTACAGCAGGACGGTATTTAAACGATCTAAATGATGCCTGCGTTGTGTCATACTGTCATATAATGCCCCATTTATCTGATTTTCATGAGATGTTGGGATCGACATGGGCGAGAAATTAAGGTGTAAACTATTACTAGCACGCAACAACACCTATGTCCGTCCATTCTGAAAAAAAACACCATTGTAGAATGTAGTGACTGAGTTTTGCGGCCATACGGCCAGCTAGCAGGTTCTGATATTTTCCTCTGGTTGGCTAGACCTAGATGGAGTGAGGTCCTATTTGTTTTACCTTTTTGCTTGAAAGCTAGAAACTTAAATAAATAGGATTATGAAAAGCTTTTTCTCGAACACAGTATTATGAAAAGCTAAAAAGCTAGCTTTTGACAAAATGGAATAAAAGCCAAAATGTTGGTAAAACACTGCTTATAAGTTTCTTGGTGTGCTGAGAAGTTGAAAATATATTAAAAAAATCAATGGCAAAAATCTAAGACCGAAAAGACAAAAGCTAAAAAGCCATGTTTTCCACCTAAAGAAACATGCTCAAGTTAATATTGATGAATTCTGTTATTCCTATTAACTTGTTGAAGGCACATATTTGTCTTTGGAAGTGTACATGTTTAACCAAAAGTTATCATGAAAGTATTGCTTCAGGATGCATTGGGAGTTCTGTGGAGTAAAACAGGGTAGATTTGGCATGGATCACCCTGTTTTTCTCATAACCGATTCTACAACTTGTTACTGGAAAACAGGACCAAATAAATTCATCATATATCTTTTCATGGGCAATACAAGCATCATACGGAGTACAACATTTTCCTTGTAATGGAAAGCTATTAAATGGCCTACCATACTTTAACTAATGCAGCTTAGATGCTGCATCCAAATTTAAAAACAAGTTATTTCTTGAACAACAAAAAAGCAACTGCTGGCTGTAAATATAGCATTTGTTCTACGGACTCTGGATATGATTTGACAGTCACGGACCTACCATTTATTTAACATTTTTTGCCCTAAAGAAATGTTGGTTCACGCCAACGTTGTCTTCTGCTGATGAATGTTCATGAGATAATATCACAATAATGCACTGCTTGCAGCTATACTTTCGTGACTGATGGCAGTGTTGTTCGACCTAACACTACAAACAAAAGTATCTACAACTGTAATAGTGTCGGTGGGGGTTGCATCGAATGAGACACAGTCTATCTAGTGGCTGGTGGCTGACTGGATTACTGATGATGGGTTGCTTGGTTGCTTCTATATTTTCACGATTGTATTTGGACTTGCATAAGATAAAATTGATTTTGATACAGCTAACAAAAGGTATGTAAAACTAAATTACCATGAAGAATTGGTAACTGTATATGATGCGATGATATGAAGACTCAGGTATAGAAAAGCTATTTAATATCTATCACCACATTTCTTAGGTATATGCACTCAATTGAATAATAAATATCTTAGCATCATTGGTCTTTGTGTAACATAAGTATTTGTTTGTACATTTGATTACCCTTTCAGTTTCTTTTTTATATTGAACCGGTGTTTTTGATATTTAAACTGTGTTATCTTAGATAATCAGCTTAAAAAATTGTGTTTTGTCATGCAAGTATATCATTACTAGATTGATTAGAATTGCTTTCATACGACTGATATTGGGACATAAATTTAGGCACGTATTTTTATTGATGAGACAACATGATCAGTTCAGAAACAATTGTCCTAACATCGTCCTTTCTGAAACTGACCATACATCGTTGCTGTTTGAATGAACATGACATTGTTGTGTTTTTTTTTTTACAGGATTTCAGGTGTGCCACTCTCTAGGCGGTGGCACCGGTTCCGGCATGGGCACGCTGCTCATCTCCAAGATCCGGGAGGAGTACCCGGACCGCATGATGCTCACCTTCTCGGTGTTCCCATCGCCCAAGGTCTCCGACACCGTGGTTGAGCCATACAACGCTACACTGTCCGTGCACCAGCTCGTGGAGAACGCCGACGAGTGCATGGTCCTTGACAACGAGGCCCTCTATGACATCTGCTTTCGCACCCTCAAGCTCACCAACCCTTCTTGTACGTGCTTCTCCATCATACGAATTCTTATAACTCGTTATGTGTTTAGTCTTTACTATTTGAAAATTATTGCCAAATTCTTATTTTGTTTTTTTTTTTGAAATCAAATTCTTATTTTGTTGATTGCTCATTCCATGCAGTTGGTGATCTGAACCATCTGATATCGGCGACGATGAGCGGCGTGACATGCTGCCTCCGGTTCCCCGGTCAGCTGAACTCGGACCTGCGGAAGCTGGCAGTCAACCTGATCCCGTTCCCGCGGCTGCACTTCTTCATGGTCGGGTTCGCGCCGCTGACGTCCCGTGGGTCGCAGGGGTACCGCGCGCTCACGGTGCCTGAGTTGACGCAGCAGATGTGGGACGCGAAGAACATGATGTGCGCCGCCGACCCGCGGCATGGGCGCTACCTGACCGCCTCCGCCATGTTCCGTGGCAAGATGAGCACGAAGGAGGTGGACGAGCAGATGACCAACGTGCAGAACAAGAACTCGTCCTACTTCGTGGAGTGGATCCCCAACAACGTGAAGTCCAGCGTGTGCGACATCCCGCCCGTCGGGCTGTCCATGTCCTCCACCTTCGTCGGCAACTCCACCTCCATCCAGGAGATGTTCCGCCGCGTCAGCGAGCAGTTCACCGCCATGTTTCGACGCAAGGCCTTCCTGCACTGGTACACCAGCGAGGGCATGGACGAGATGGAGTTCACGGAGGCCGAGAGCAACATGAACGACCTCGTCGCCGAGTACCAGCAGTACCAGGACGCCACCGCGGAGGAGTACGACGATGAGGAGGTTGCCGGCGACGAGGACCACGCCTGATCGGTATCAGCGCCCTGCTCTGTCTCCATGGATATCGGTGTTCTGCTTCTCGTGCGTCACTACTGCTTGCTTATGTGTGCATACGTATTACTCGTATTTGTGTTATGGTGCTTGTTACGCATATATTTGTTTTCAAATACTGGGAAGTACTTTCCATTCTGTAAATTCTATGAACATCTACTTTATAACCATGTACTCTTTTCGGGTTTAAAATATCGACACCGTTGATTTTTAACATCAACTTTAATCATCTGTTTTATTCAAAAAATTTGTTCAAATATGTAAAATTTTGTTATCATTTAATTTATCATTAATAGAATTTAAATTACAATTAATAATTTTACACATAAAACAATTTTGTTGAATAAGAGGAATGGTCAAAGTTGACATGAAAAATCAACGGTATTAATAATTTAAAACCAGAGAGACTAATTATTAAGATCACAGTTCACTCTGCTTTTATCTCTCGGTTAGTCGGTTGAACTGTGGTGCCGGTTCATGTCAGTATACATGCAAAGTTTGGGGGGGGGGGGGGGGGGGG
>BCLG01000583.1:59316-73406 GCA_001602295.1 Zoysia matrella | reverse complement strand
GATTATTTAGCCGTTTTTCAGTGTGCAGTTTATACATACTGATGGATGTGCATGCTAACGCATGCCGTCTCTATCATGTTCTATTAGCGTTCATCTCGTTTGAAATCAGTCTCACTTGTTTGAACATGTAGGACACGTTTGGAATGAAGAAATTTTATAGAAATCTCACATAAATTTAATAGAAATCAATTTAATTTTATTAAAAAAATACAAAAATAGAAATTTTGTCATCCATTCCAAACGAGGCATAGTGACAACTGTTCTAGTATGCTCTGGTCTCATCCAGTTTGAAACTCTGTAACACAGTGCTCTTGGCAAGGTTTACAAAACCGTTCAAAACCGGTCGGTTTTTGCGGATTTGAGTGAAACCGGTCTGATTCGAGTTTACCGGACGACCAGTTTTTGTTTTAAAAATTTATAAAAATTTGAATATTTGAAAAAATTCGGAATATCAAAAACCAGTAAAATGGATCGATAAACCGGTAAAACCGGTCAGCTGGTCGGCTAACCAGTGAAACTAGTGGGTTTCAAATTTTGAAATCTGAAACGCAAAAACGGAAGAAACCGCTCGGCTAACCGGTGAAACCAGTCGGTTTACTGTAGCAGTTTATTCAAATTTTGAATTTTCGATTTGAAGCGATTTTCGATCGGTTTTTTTGGTTTTCGTTAAACCGGTCCTGACCAGTTTTAGCGTTTAATCGAAATTATAAACCTTAGCTCTTGGTGGCACTGGCCTGTACTCCATATCTCATAACGAATTCAGATCCCTTGAATTAGGGTTCTAAATTTTAGAGATGCTACAATGTGAACCCTCAACCATCTGATGTAAAATAGGCGATCCAAATTGGTTGCTACAGTACAACATAAATAATGAATCGTTACGATATTTTTTATTACGACACCTATGTAATTAAAAATAATTCTGCAACAGTTTAATACATAGCACTATTTACCTCTTATATTTTACTTAAGTGCGTGCTATAGTACTCTGAATTGATCTCTTCAATTAATTAAGAGGACTTGGATCCATAACGTCACGCGCCTGATTCTGTCCCCGAGAGAGATCGGCTTGGCAGAGCAGTCATCAACAGAGGTCAATGCCTGAACGCGTTACCACCAAAACCAAGTGCCCTTGTCTGTAGACTGCAGTACCGGCGAATCACCTGCATTAGCTCCCAAGCCACTGACATGTGGACTCGGACCCACATGTCAGTGGGTGTTAATGCACAGTGCATAAATTCAGAGGATCCTCATCCCGGCGAATACTCCGTAGGCCAGAGCTCGTGTTGCCTATGCATTGCCTTCTCAGTTGGCATCAGCTCGCTTGCAGATTAGTGTGTCCGCCAACCAACGTTCTAGATTCAGGAGAAAAGAGCACCTCCTGGAGCACTCAAAAAGAGGGAAGAAATGGAAAACAGTAAGGTCACATTTAGAACATAGGAATTTTCTCATTTCTATATTTTTCTGTAAAATTAACTTGATTTTAATTTTTTTTTTGTGTAATTCCTCTAAAATTTCTTTATTACAAATGGAGCCTAAAGCAACTGGAGGGAATCCAGTATCTTTCGCTTTCGATTCCGTTTATCCGTCGCCGACGGACCGGCGACTTGTGTGCTGTACGTAACCTTCTTCGACGGGAATTTCCTGGAGGCTGATGCCGATTTCCCGTATCCATGCACCACGCGGGGGCGCTGTTTGTTCCGTGAACTGAAAGCGACGAGAGCCAGGCCGCGGACTCGACTGTCGCCTTTGCCTGGGGCACACGGTACTGCTCGCACTACCACCATCTCGCGAGGGTCAGGATCACGCGGTTATGTCACGAGACTAGCGTGACAATGGCGACCTGCCTGGAAATCTTTGAACCAATAGCAGAAGCATGGACAGACGCGTAGTGGTGGTTTGGGCCGGGGATACGAGAAATTACTTGAGCAGCGCACCCTCCTGAGACAACGTGTGATACAGTAAAATTTTTGTACCCTCCTCCCATAATCGTTTCAATTTCTTGTTCCAACGGACAGAACAGTGGTTGATGGTAACATTTACTAGTGAAGCGTAATATTACAGACTATTGCGTACTATGGTACATAAAAAAGTGTCCGAGCCCACTTTTTTTTCCGGTCACGTGCACTAGATCAGTGTTGCTGCTCACAGCAAGAAGCCTTATGCCTAGAGCCCACAGGTCAACCGTTTTCATCTATATTATTTTTACTCATTCATGTAGGTAACCATATTCTATACCAGTAAACACGTAAAAAAGTCGCATAATCATTACACACCTCTAATTTACACCACATAATTATTAGCATGGTACTACTACCTGCTCACAATGGAGTGACTTTTTATGTGGTCCAAATTAGTGCACAGTTCATATATATTACGTAACCACGAACTACGCAGGTTTACAAAAACACTTCATAAATTTGATAGCATACAGGTTAACTACAAACTACACGTTAACACACCAACTTCAGGGCATACAGGTTCAGCCATGAACTATATATAGAAAGCAGACACACTCGCTATCCATTGGGCATTCGATAAAATAATTCTAGGTGTAGACCCCTCCATGTCTTCTACATCCAGTATGTTGTTCACATCGCATCCCTCAGCTCGGTGGCCATAGATTCCATCTGTCTCTTTTGACAATGCTGCTTTGTATGCTCAACCAGATTGCACCCCTTGCACATGGGGGGCTGCCTTTGTCTTTTTAACCCCGAGTGCACTTGGTATCAGCAGCTGTTGAATTGCACTGCCTGGTTCGAGATCCCTGTTGTCTTTTGACCAACTCGTGCCCAGGCTTGTCCTGACGAGATGATGGACACCCACGCTTGCGTTGCGTTGTTGACGCCTTCAAGAAACCGAGCACACCGAAGTTGCTGCAGGAGCTTGCCTCCGCATCACTTGTCGATCCGTTACAACCAGGCATCTCTAGATCACCTCGTGAAGCACTGGCACCAGCACTGGACGTCGAATTGGCAACACTCTGTATGCACTGTGCTGCCGTCTCCTCAAGAGCCAGACCATCCTTTGTGCCATCTATTTCACCTGGCTTTTGTTTTGCTTTCACCACCAATTTAACAAATTCTGCATATCGTTTTGCATTGCAATCCGCCATTTGCAGAAGCTTTAATGCGCTGATTAGAGCTGAGCAATGACGGAAGGTCTGAGACTTCAGCGAAAGGTTATCCTTTTGGAGGTAAGTGAGGTGAGCCGGTAGTATGTCCCTTGCATTCTTCGTCCAACGCTTCATAATGTGTGCTGCAGGGATTTCCAAAATTTCCAGGTTCATCATCACCTGCAAGGGTGCGGGAGTGAACATCAGAAATGCACATTACTGCATGTGAAACAGTCAACAAATATTCGTTGAACAGGGCAATGGACTGAACGATAACCTTGAGTATGTGGCAGCACAAGAGACCCATGTGTTCTGTCATCCCACATTCACACTTGTACAAAACACCGTCCCCTTCGATTGTTACAGTGAATCTGGTACGTTCCCATGCTTCTATGTGCTTGTTGTGTACATGCACAACAACATACACCGACCCCACTTCCAAGCATTCGACTTGATAGTACCCTACATAAAAAATGTGTTTGTGCAGGACTTCATGATCCTCAGACTGTAGACGTGCATGGCGTGCCGCTCAATTAAAGTGTTCGATGTCGGGGTCCTTGTTTCCTGCATCAAAGTAAAACACATGATTATTTCTGTGATAGGTTCTTATTTGTGGCTGACAGCACAAGTTACCAGCTTTGATCTGCGTTCCTCGAAGTCCTCATCTTCCATGCATTGCGCCAACAACTTCATGTATTGTCTCACAAACACATGCATTGGTGCACGGGGGGGCACTTCATTCTTTAACATGTGGTTTGCACTTTCGCTTCTTTGTTGGCTGGTCTGCCCTGCGCAGAACACGTCTGCAAAGTAAGCCTTTACCCACATAAATCTCTCTGCATAGATCCTCTCTAGAAATGGATTTTTTAGCAATCCATGTCTTCGTAAAACTTCTTTTCATCCTCTCTCAAAATCATCAGGCGTCATCATTGAGTCGACCAGTTTATGGAATTGTTCCTTGAAACCAGTGGTCTTGTTATAGTAATATCCAATGTGCTCTTTTTCTAAGCGCAACACATGCCACTTACACCACCGATGCCTTGTGCCTGTCCATTCTACACTACCCGCATAGCTTGTGCTTGATCTGCAACACATAACATAGCACCTACATTAGACGCGGTGTATTTAACATAGTATGTAAGACAATACACGTCGTAAACAAAAAAACGGATCCATACCTGTCAGGACTGTTTGTGGGGTACCACCACCCATCATGCCGACAAATTCACGGCAAATCCATCTGAAGTTATCAATGGTCTCGGACCTCATCAAAACACCGGCAAGTATTATGGATTGGAAATGGTTGTTCACACCTACAAACATACCAAAGGGCATACCATACAAGTTCGTCTTGTATGTTGTGTCAACGTCCCCAAAGTGCGCATATTGCATTCTCCCATACATCAACCTTGTATGTGAATTCTGGATCTCCATCACGCAACTGCATAAAAGGATCCAAGGTTTTCTTTATATCAGCAGTGGCATTCTCCCTTGCCAATGCTCCACATAATGTCTTCAACTTCCTCTTTGTGAAGGGTGTGTTCTTGTCATTTTCAAAGATGCTTGTCATCACGCCATACACCTTCGATAGGTTCACATTGTTACTTCGTAAGTGCTTGATTAAATTTGTGATGTACATGTCCAGGTGCATGTGCGACGCCCAATGCCTCTTTTCACCTAGTCTCTCCGACAGTGGATGGTTGTGGTCGCCACAAAGAGCCGGATATATCATCCATGGTCATCTGTTCGACGAAGGACCATTCTTGCCTTGCAACCGCACTTTATTGAAGACTTAATGTCAGCTCGAGGGGTTCTCTGCATGATGATACATCACACACTTTTAGTTATGTACGTTCGACAAAAATACATTAAACCGCATAGACACATATTGATGCGGTACATGCTGTTGTTTTTTTAAAATTGTACCTGGCACATGCAAACCAGCTCCTTCATCATGACATACTGATTTCGGTTTGTATTGATGTTGTTGCACCGTATCTCGAAACCTCTTTCCCATAAATACAGGTTCTAGGAGTTGAAGCCTTCCTCATATGAATCAAATGTGATTCCCTCTTCCGGGACGATGACACACCCGCCTGGTCTCTCCTTGTAACTAAGGAGGGCTTGTTCAATTGCTGTCATCCGGCCAGCCACTACGGGCCTGCTGGCCCACGAACACCAAGATGCCTGGGAGAGACAATAAACAGAAAAAATCATTCAACCAGTTAGGTAGCTAGGGGAAAAAAGAACACCATTTGTGTCGTGACCTTTTTTTAACATGAGTGCAATTAAGTAGTACGATAATGATTGCCCTATTCTACATGCACATATCAAAAAGAGCGCCACTTCTAATCTTCGCCGTCCCATTGACCACTGCCTGGCATCTTCTACCTCCTCAACAGCACGAGTGGCCACAAATCCATGGGTACGCAACACCGGAGTGTCAGAGGAATTAGCAATGGTTTGAAGAGTGATGTGCATGGTGTAGTCAGGTGCGCAGATTGCGTCGCATGCTCCAACACCATGAGGCGGCCCGACACCTTCCCTGCAATTCACAGAAATTTGTAACGGTGAGGGAACAAGCCAAAACACAAAGCTGTGCAGGGTACCACATACATTTGCAGCATGCATATGTACATAAAAAACAGGTGGACATTGGGACGGACCGATTGCCCGCACTATGGATGTTGGATTGCGGGGGGTATCTGTAATCCGTGCATCCATTTTGCTCATGGAGTGAACGGTATGAACAGCACCAGACCCATGTGCCAATACATCACCCACCCTGCATGGTTGATGATCACAAAATATGTCGTGCAAGTACAAAAACTAAAGAAAATTTATTGCACGAGCCCATGACATTCTCGTCCACCACCCACACTGTCCCCTTTTCACAACAACATATTGATCCGTGGCTACACTACTGGGTAATGCATGGACGAGGGAGGTGGGGGGATGTCAAACCTTTTGCCGTGCCCCATCGATGGCACCTCATCATCTTCAGGCCACGGTGATTGCAACTCGGCCTCGCTCTCTGGCGGGCACTCGCCGCCCTTGCCGCTCACCATGGGACTCTGCCTACAAAGTTCAGAAGCGTGCACGATACCTCTGGAGTCAGCACGGCGGATCTTTTTGCTCCACTAGAACATGTAGTTTTTTTTTGCCGGATCCAAGCCGATAACAGACGCACCTTCTTTTCGCTCCACCATGGTTGGACAACGAACTGGATCCAATGGAGTCGACCTGCCAGAGAGCCGGTGATGTGCAGCCCCTGGAAACTCGGTAGCAGCTAGGCGTCGCCTGTGGAGGGTGGCGCAACGTGGCCGGAGCGCTGCTGCTCATCCCGTGCACGTGCATCATCGGGGCGGATCGTCACAGATTTGAATTTGGGAGTGAGCAGTGAGCACCGTCGGTGAGGTTGGGGGATGCTGCGGGGAAGAGGAACGAGGGTTTAGCCCTTTCATTTTTTTTCTTTTAAAAAAAAGTCTCCCCTGCACGTGTGAGAGTGGGTTCGGAGAAGTCACATTTTTTTTTACAGTATCTCATAGAACAAGTGCGGCTATAGGCTCTGTAGAACATTTAAATGTCATTGGTTTCTTGGAACACTCAAAGATCAACATGCTCATCATCCCGAGATAGGTTTGGACGGTGGATGGTTGCACCTGCCGGCAGGGCGCCGTGCAAAAATCCGCTTATCCGCGGATACGGTCAAACCACACGGATACAGATTAGTTGGTCTCGCAAGACTACCAAGTCAGTCGCCTCGAGCAGTCAAGGCCACTAAACGGTAGTAGTACTAGTAGAGCCATCGATAAATATATTCATTTTATTTATATTGTGGCCATATTTTTCCTCCCTCACAGGTGCACTGTACTTTGAACAGCTTGATAGCACGCGGATAGACTTATTGGCCAGTTCGTAAATGCTGCATAAGTATTACTCTCTTCGGTTTTAAATTATTAATAGTGTCGATTTTTAACATAATTTATGACTATTTATTGTATTCAAAATTTTATTTTAATATGTAAAATTATTAAACGTATTTTAAATATTACTAATAATAAAATAAATAACAATAAAATTTTACACATCTAAATAAAATTTTTGAATAAAATAAATAGTTAAAATTGATGTTAAAAATCAAATTATTAATAACTTAAAGCAGGAGAGAGTACTAAATATGTATCTCAGGCAAGCTCGTAAAACTGATGAGTTTTATTTATTGACCGATGCATCTAGTTTTTTCATTCAACAATTTTAAAATTTGAAAAATTAAAAATTCAAAAACCATTCAGAAAACCATTAAACATGTTGGCCAAACTTTCTGACACCTTTATAGCCCCGAAGGATTGAGATTCAGTACATTCGTGACTTCGAAGTCTAGTTGACATGTGGACCAATCAATATGGATGGCATATATGTTACGATGATATAGTTTTCACTTGGAATCAAATAGTGGTTTTACAAAAAAAAAACCCCCGAAGGCTCGGTGGTGGCGAGCGCTGGCTTCGTGCAAAAATTCAAGTTGAAGCTTAATACTGCACTGAAATTTCTGCTTTATAAAAGAACAGCTCTATGTATCGTCATTTTTTAAGGAAAAATACAACGAATTTATATATTGACACCGTCAAAAAAAATAATTTATATATTGACACTTATTTACAACCCATTATATCTTCTATTAAATGGATATTAAAGTCGATTCATAAATTATTATCTGTCTTCCTAAACCGCCGCCACTCCACCGTGGTGCTGAACCACCCTCGCATAACCTTCACAGCACACTTCATTTCAAATTTAGCCACGGACACAACGCACGGTCCATTTTTAGGCAAAAATTAATTGTAAAAGGAAAAAAAGAGAAAACTTTCGCAAAAGAAATCGAAATTCTAAAACCGCCGCGCGTCCCCACTGTAGAGCGCCGATCCGCGCACGCCCCAAAAGTCCCCGCCCGCCCAAGTCACCAACCCGGAGCACCAAACCCAACCAAAAATCCATCCAAGCACCCAAATCAACGCCGCCCCGCCGCCGGCGTACGCCTATGCTCGCCGGCGACGGGCGTGGCCACCGATGCCCAGCCCGGATAAGGAGCGCCCGTCCGGCCGTCTCGGCCGCCTGCTCGCCGCGCTCCGCCCGTCCCGCGCCGGGCCGCTCCCCGTCCAGACCGGTTTCCCCACCTCCCTCGCCGACCTCGTCGTCAAGAACCATGGCCGCCTCAAGAAGCAGCCTTCGCCGTCCTCCAAGCGCAGGAAGGGAGGTGGCTCCGCGTCCACGTCTCCGTCCACTTCGTCCTCGCCTGCGCCACCCTCTCCACCTCAGCCGCCTTCGTCTCCGCCGGCGGCGGCGGCTGTCTCGTCGTCGGACCAGCCAAGGCCCGATCTTTCGGCATCCCAGGTCATCCGCCGCGACAAATCGTGCACCTTTGGCCTTGGCCTCGGTTTCCTCGCCGTCAGTGGCGTGGTGTCTCTCGCGCTCCTTGTGATCTGGAGCAAGAAGGTGGTCGCGGCGGTTACTGTCGCCTCCTTTTCGCTCTTCTTGCTCGAATCCTTGCGATGTTCCTCGCTCTACCGGCGGCAAAGACCGCGGCCGCGGCCGGCTGAGGCGACCGAGACGCAGCTTTATCTGGACGGCCGCGGACGCGTCTCGCCGATTTGTGAGGTGGAGGCGGAGTCTACGGAGCCATCGCGGCGGCCCAGCTGCTCGGATTCCGACAGAGGCGTCGATGCCGCCATCCTGTCCGCCGAAGAAAAGAGCGGCGTCCTCGACGAATCGATCAGCTCCAAGGCGAAGGCGAAGAAGCGGTCGTGGAAAAAGCTGATCGCCAGCGCCAAGAAGCTGCACAAGGGGCGCAGGAGCAAGGAGGCGGAGGACCGTCCAGGTTCTTCTTTCCACGGCGAGGGCGACCCTACGGTTGCCTCGGTGCGCGGCCATGTCCGTCGCCCCGGTTCCCACCGTGGCCGTGACATGGCCAACGAGACTGATGTCACGGCGGACGACGCCATTGCCGACGAGCCGGGTTCCCCGGGTTCTCGCCGCCGCCGGAGCAGTGAAATCCGTATCTGGCCGATGGAAGTCGACTCGCCAGCCGATCTCGTGAAGGAGGAGGACGAGGAGGCGGGGGTGGAGGAGCAGGTCAAAGCGGGCATCCGGTTTCCCTGTCTGGTTCTCGTGGCTGTGGTCCTCGTCGGCCTGGTGGCCGGGAAGCTCCCGGCGCTGGCGTTCACGATGCTCTGCGCGTCTTTCTTCAGCTCGGTCCCTAGAGTACATCGCCATGGTGCCGGTGACGGATCGCGGCGGAGGCGACCGGAGCTTCTCCTCCCCGTGTCATCGTAGGAACACCCTTGTAAATTAATTAATTTAGCGGGTAACAAAAGAGCAGAAAAATATACTGGAGTCATGTTTGTTCGTTCAGGAAATGTTGTTCTTGCATTGTGCCCCGTGAATCTAACAGGTGGAGTTTAAACAGTTTTGCTTGCAGTTCGCATTACTAGCAAATTGGCATTTCGGCCGGTCCGACCTGTGTGCTGTGTCTGAAGCCTAAACCTGATCCAACTCCAGAGTCGATCTGTTTGCCTCATCCGAATATAACCTTCGACTCACTGATGCTTTTCGTAACCGTGTTCGGGGACGCGGTACCGTGATCCCGGCGCGAATGAGGATTCTATTGCGCAGCTCTGATGATTCTGATCTTGACGCCGGAACCGGGCGGGACTTTGGATTCTTCCGACGCCGCGCGCGCGCGGAGCACGAAGACGAAGGCAAAGCGGGCAGGCAGGCAGGCAACCAAAAGCCTGTGACGTGCCATCATTCCGCTGCCCAGAGCCGGCCCGGCAGGCAGCCCCAGTTTCCTGAATCATGAAAGCCGCTCGGTTCGGCGGCCGCGCGTCGAGGACGAGGACCACGCGACGAGCACAGGGCTTATCCGATGTGACGCGCGAGCCGCCGCCCGAACCGGAACTGCTGGCGCTCCGCATTTGCTGCTCACTGGCAATGGCCCCTTTCCCGAAACGGGGGACTGGCCTTGTCGCCGCCTTGCCAGGTTCTGTCTAGCCCAGCCCGTGTTGCGACGAGCGCCGCGGTGGATGAGTGACGCGTGGATCTCCGGATTGATCGAACCGCTGTGAAAATCGAGTCGCTTCGTGCCTCATCCACGGCTTCATCGCAAGAAGCCGAGCCAACATCCCACCGGCTCCGTCGACGCGTCGGCTCTGTTTCAAATCAGAAAACTCATCGTGTGATTGCCGGTTTGATTGATCAGCGGTTAGACGGTTCCGTGCGTCCTCGACGTTAGGGCCGTGCCGTCGCCAGCAATTTCTTCACAAGCACGTGATCGCACCACTGGAAGCAGTCCTCCTTCCTCGTTCTCGACGCTAGCAGTCCGTGCCATGGATTCTGATCCAACATTCGCCGATCGAGGACAGACCTGATGATATTGTCTCATCTGATGTCCAAGTTGATCGGACCGAGCCGGAGGGCTATGGGGGCGTCGGCGAGCTGGAGAGCCACGGCGGCGTAGGGTGCTGGAGGGCCAAGGCGGCGGCGCACTGGAGGAGCAGTGGAGGCTGAGGTGAGCTGGATCCATCTTGTGCGGTACTGACCCGCAGGACAACAGCGACGGGGCTGAGCTGCAGGATAACGGCGGCGGCGATCTATAGAAGCAGCTATGCGGTGGTGAGATTGAGGACGACAACCGCGTTTTTGAGTTGAAGAACCATCGCAGTGGAATGGGATCGAGCCGTCCTAGCCGCTGGAGGAGCCGTGGTTGAGGCATAGAGCGACTCGCGGCCGCTCGATTGATCCGAAGATCCACGCGTCACTCATCCACCACAGGTCCGCATTGCGTCGTGTTGGAGACCGTCCGCAGGCAATTTTTTCCCTTTCGAGTATTTGAAAATGGGAGGTAAAATAGGGATTAGAAAATAAATAAATGGTTGAGATTCAATGAGATAAATAAATGAAAAATCAAAATTTTTTCTTTTCATTTCCCTTTCCTCATTCCTTGCTCATTTTCAAATTGCCAAACATAAATCCACAACCTCGTACTAATAGATTACTCTCTCCGTCAAAAAAACCATCATTTTAGATTAAAAACTGTCCCAAAAAGAGTGTTGTCCAGCGAGCATTTACTCTTCCTCTCCCATCGATTCGGCCCCTCCGTCTGTAGCTTCGACCTCTGGCTCCCCCTCCGCACGCGCTTCTGCGATCCCCAGCCCCTGGCGATGAGCTCCGGCGACTCCCCCGCAGGCCTCGGCGGCGAGATCTGGCTTCACCTCACTCCCAGCGTCGTCCCCGACGACGAAGGCTAGGAGCGTCGGCCGGCGTCATCCCCGACGATGAGCGCCCGGTTGCGGATTCGACGAGAAGCGAGCGCGACGGCAACAAGGAGGAGGAGCCGGGCCGACGCGGCGGCAACCCCATCAAGGCGCGGCCCCAACGACGAAGGCCAGGAGCACCTCGGCGGCGTTGCCCCGACGAAGAGCCAGCGTCCTGGCGACGAGCGGCATGGCGGCGGTCGCGGAGAGGAGCGGTGCGGCGATGGTCACGGAGAGGAGGGGTGTGGCAGCCGCAGCGGCCCCGACCCCAGTGAGGAGCGGCGCAGTGGCGAACCGATGACAAACTACCCCCGGCTGCGGCCCCGGCCATGAGCGGCGCACCAGCCCTCCCCGACAACGATAGCGTCTGGTGGTGGCTGGTGGAGAAGAAAGAAGATAGAGGGTAGATTGGTAAAATGCTTCAGGCGTTGGAAGCTGTGTTTTGAGCCTAAAACGACGGATAAAATGGGATGAAGGAAATACTATACTTATAATTAAGGCCCCGTTTGAATAAGAATTCGGATTATAGATTCTTAATTCTAAAATTTAGATTTTAAGATTTTAAAATCTCTACTGCTTGGATTATGAGATTTTAATTGAATTTTTGTATTTTTATAATTTAAATTTAAAAAATTAAAATCATAATTGATTTGGATTACGTGATTTTATCATTTTAAGTATATTATTTTGCATTATAGTATAAAAATTTGATTAATATTTAAATTCATAGAATTCTTTAATATTTTATAATTTTCTAAAGTCTCACCTGTTTAAAAAATTATCAGATTTTTTTTATTTGAATTCTTATAATCTCATAGGATTCAAACAACACCACCCTGGATAATGAGATTCTATTATTCCAATCGATCGATTCAAACGGCACCCAAGTAAGCTCCTGTCTCGACCACTCGAATTGTGCCTTCATCAGAGCGCGCTCTAAATGTAGTATAAAGATCTACTCATATTTGGGTGGATATGGACGGATACTGCGACCGGGACGACGCTTGGGAGTCGTGGGCTGCAGCAATTACTGACCGTGACAACCGTAGTGGTACTGTACGCAATTAAGCTTTGACACTTTCTTGTGGGTGGATTCGATAGGGACTCCTGCACAGGCCGACGCGTTCTGCGTTCTGGAAGCGAAGCCGGTGATTCAGGTGGAAGAGTACTCTATGCAAATCCCCATCCGAATGAGTTGCCGGCAATTCTGCATCAGCAATTCTGCACTGTACTACTCTCTCCATATTTAAATTTGTTTGACTGTGCTTTGTTTTTTTATTGACCAATGATTTTTTTAAAACCAATAAACTTTATAAACATATAAATTACATATTATAAAAATATTTTTCATAATAAATTTAAAGATACAATCAACCATACCTAAAAATAAATTTTTTATGAGACAAAGATAGTAATAATTTTCTTTGCATTCGCTCGGAAATTTCTCGCGGCCCATGATTTCGATGTCAACTTTTTTTTACCATCCCCCTTGTTTAATTTTCCCGCCGTCAATTTGTTTATGCTAAAATAAAAAGTCCTTTGGAACACGAAAATTTTTCTTGTTTCATGCAATTTTTCCTTTGAAATTGAATATAAATGCATGAACTTACTATGCGGTCCACTGGATATAGATGCATGATGAGTAGCCCACCCCTACCACCTAGTTGAACAGAGCTACTAGATGCTCCGTCAGCCTCCACGATAAATCCATCCAACCACAACACAAGCTTTTATCAATTACAAGATGTGGGTGCTCTTCCAGTCCTTTATGTACAGTTAAAATTACTGTCAGGGAATCGAAAATCCTCATACTTCTGTTAAGAGCATGCCACTTCCAGATAGCTCTGCATACATAACGTACATGGATTAAAATTACCCTCTATATGTAAATTCAATTTTTTGCATGCACTGCTATGCATAATTCTGTCAATTCATCATATAGTAAAAGCAAAACAAAACAGAAAAGAACCCTTCAAGAGAAGTAACAGTACATCACCAAACAAACATTCGAAAGTTCAACATTTCAAATCACCAAACAAGATTACTTTATGCTCAGCTTTTCATCACCCTTTTTACATTCATCATGCAATTTTGTCTGGATCACAGAGCAGTGCAACACAGGAACTAAAAATCATTGTCACACCACATATTACTACTAATTATAATAACCATAAATAAAAATAGTGCCCGTGGCCACATCTACCAAGCATGACGATATAAGTAGAGTCATCAACCTTACCAGGGCAGATACCGGACTGGTGCTGCAGTGTCTATTTTTTTTTGTTAAAAACAAGTAAACATTAGCTAAAATACTTAAGTTTTACTTGTTTTAGCACGAATTATTCAGGCTGTGCCATGCTTGGGCCGGGCACAATTTTCCATGCTTCAAGCCAGACCATGAAGCACAGCCTGTTTGGACCTCATTAAACATACCCAACCTTGGCCCAGCATGAACAATAAGAGTGGTACTCTGTTCATGCGAGCCCTTTCCTCTCTAGAATAGGTCGCCAAATGGGCTGACATTAAAGATGCATCTAATCATGCCTTCAAGAATGCATTGTTGGTTTAACCGTAATAAAACATAGGCATACCATTGCTGAACTTTTCTGAACTCTGTTAGTACAGGATAGATGTTTTCAAAGGCAGTGTAAGTCTCCTCTCTC
>BCLG01000583.1:19874-55927 GCA_001602295.1 Zoysia matrella | reverse complement strand
TGAATAAGACGAATTGTCAGAGTTAATATTTGAAGTTAACGGCGACAAGAATTTGAAAATGAAGTAAAAGTTTTGAATTAGCCGTACACTAAAATTTCAAACCGAGAGATATGCAACTCTGGCTTTACATGCATATTTATAAGATTAATTTGATACATGTCATAACAATTTTGTGAAATTTGAAATATACCATTTTGATTCACGTGTCATTCACTTGCAGGGCCCCACTTGTACACATTAATGATATATTTCAAAGTTTGCAAAATTGTAATGACATGTATCAAATTCGCCCATATTTATATGTTGCTACGAAAGTATGTACTCTGGCCGGTCTATAACAAGTTTATGTCAAGGTTTGATCAAATCTAGCTTTGGCCATTGATTTATATAGATTCTATTAATTTTAGAATAAGACTTGTAATTTAAATTTGTCCTAAAAATACTTTTAATATATTTTATAATATTAAAGTTGATTGAATTCTATAAAAAGTGGTACTCCTGTATAGAAAATATTTTCATCTCGTAGCATAGTTGTTGCGTTCAACTGTAGAAAAAAATGGCTCTCGTAGCATAGTTGTTGCGTTCAACTGTAGAAAAAAATGGCCACACGTACGGGGTGATGGAAATTCTTTATTATTAATATTTTTTTTATTAAATTTATACAACGAACATGCCGATACCGTTTTTGCAAAAGTAGCGTCCCATTTTATCCTGCTAAAATAGAATTGATTTTTAGTTAATAAATTAATAAAAGTATGTTATTAATTTAAAAAGAAGCCCAGGAGATGCATGTGCCAAACCATAGCCAAGGTTTTAAAAACCGGAATCAACCCGGTTTTCGGTGGCGCACAAAAACGACTGACTAGCCGATTTTGCTACAGTACTAAGTTTGTTTGTTATCGAAAACCAGATCTAACTCTAAACCAAATCAGACCAGTTAACTAAAAACCACAGCCGATTTTGATCGATTTCTAAAATCGTAGCCATAGCCAGGTGAAATACGGCCAGGCCCAAATATGTCTCTTTTAACCGCCCTTGCGCTGACTACTAGTGGCTTTTCGGCCCAAATCTGCTGCCGTAGCCCAATAGCGAAGATTCCATGGGAGCCGTCCCTCCGTCATGCTCGCCTTGCTCCGTCCGAAGCCTCAGGCTCGGCGCGGGCGCCATGCACGCCGCATCCACCATCGAGTGCGTCTTTTCCGCAGCGCGGCCTCGACAAATCATCATCAGTCGCCGTCACCCGAGATCCTACCATGCGGCCATGCCACGCGACGGGCCTGTTGCCTGCAAGTACTACCGGCAACATCCTCGTAAAAACTTTTTACAGGGTACAGAAGTTCGGGGGAGCTGCTACAGGCGGCGCTTGTGGCCTGGCTCATCTCGCGCGCCGCCTCCCACCCTGCTTGCGGCGCCGCGCCGTCAGAGCCGCCGCCCTCTCCCGCCGCAGTCGCGCTTTCGGGGTGTTTGCCCACGCCGCCTCCCCCTTCGGCCCAGTTCCGACGACGCGCCGCCCCACTCTCCCGCCACTACCGAATCTCCCGTTCGCCCCCGCCGCCCTATGCCCGAGGGTAATAAGAGATTTTTTAAAAAAAATTTAACCCATTTGAGTAAAAAAAAAAAGGTGGGCGAACAGAGGTCGCCCTCCACCCTATGCCCGAGAGAAAAATCCTAGAAGTTCGGGGGCACCATCCTCTCCAGCTGCCACAAAAGGTCCCTCTGCAATAAAACGTCGACCGCGCAGGGCCATCGATCCCGTGGATCGAAACGTCGCGGGCTGGCCCCGCGCATCCGTGCCACGGCAAAAAATCCGCTCATGGCAACATCAAGTATCCAACCATACGACCCATGCGCCGCGTAAGGTAGAGAGAAAACGACCCGAGAGCAGCGGCTTTCCGCGCGGGCCCCTGTCGTGTTGTGCTGCGTTCCTCGTTTGACCTTAGGGGTGGGGCCGGATATGCTCTCTCTGACGGTATGTTTGCTCTGACTCTCAGATCCAGATATAGCAGAGGAATTATCAGGCAAGGGAGGGGCCCCGGTCCTGGTTTTCACCGTAACGACGTGTTGCTGCCAGCCTGCCACACGCGAGGGGCACAGCGGATGCGGAATCGCCGTCGATCGATGAGACCAGCAACAAGAAACCACGTTGGATATAGTACTACGGACGATTGCAATGACTGACGGATTAATTGGATTCGGAACCTCTCCGGCGAACAGTGCCCTCCGATGTAGCGTCCGCGTCGCGCCGCGGACACGGCGGGTTCCCGGCGCGCGAGCGCTCGTGTGCCTGCACAGTCTCTATCGACGTGAAACCGGTCGATTGGTTTGACGTGCGCCCTGGAGCGGATATCGTGATGCGAGCAGCCACTGCGCCTAACTATGCAGCATGATTGCCTCCCACGTGGTTTTCATTAAGTCGCACCAGCCGACCGGTAGAATTTTGTTCGCTCGCTGTCCAGAACAGCAGCAACGGTCAAACATGCAATGGCACAGCAGCGTTGTTGATGCTTTTGTTTTCGTTAGCATATTCTACATGTAGTGGTGGGACGCGACTGGTTACTTCGAAAATTGAAACATCGAGTGCACAGGCAGGACTCAATTAAGCTCTCGCTTTATCGATCCAGGATAATATACTCATTCAAATACTCCTCGCCAAATGCGAGTGCCTGCCATCACGCTTACTATCTCCGTTTTTTAATTGTTGTCGTCGTTGACTTTCAACTTTAATTTTAATTATTTATTTTATTAAAAAATATATTTAAATATTTAAAATTTTAAATTGTGATTCAAATAACTCTAATAATAAATAAAATTATAACATAAATTATTATATTTAGTAAAATTGTTTGAATAAAATGAATAGTCAAAGTTAAAATTAGAAATCAACGGAGACAACAGTTTTTTAAAAACGAAAGGAGTACTCTACAACCCATGCTTTTGGCAACGAAGTTGTCGCTATGGAGAGTCCAGGGAAACAAACGTGCTCCCGCCTCCATCTGGTAATACGTACCCGTGCTCGGAACGATGGTTCGGCTTTCCGAACTCGGCACGCAGCACCGAGTCGCCGTTCTCAGACGGAGACGGCGTCCGGACTCCGGAGTGGAAGATGGCGTCCGGCTCCTTCTCCCCGCTTTTGAGTTTGAACGATTAGATTACGGGAGGTTCTCATAAAGCGAAGCGATTTGCGCCGCTCCGCTGCCCAACTTCCGCTGCTTTACACGGCAAACACACGGCTACACGGGCCCTTTTTATCCGCAACCAGGGACGAGATACGTACTGTATCAACTAAGTAGTACTACTCCCAACACTAGAATGATTAGGGCGAGTCACAAGTGGTTAGCTAGTAAAACTGCCAGTTCGATCTTCTTGAAACAGCTATAGCCTTCACTCTTCATGGATCTTTCATGTTCCGTGGACCTCAACGCGAGACACAGAGCGGAATCAACCGAACCGGATGGAATCTACGAAGGAGCGCACGATGCGAATGCGCACTCGAGGAAGGGCCATACGTCGCCCCACGTCTTTGAGAGTGCTGTCCAATCCATGGTCCAACCTGTTTCGTCTACATGTAGACACTCGAGGCACACACTCCAAAAGGGCGATACGTGTACTGGTGGGGTCGTCCCTCGACGTGAGTGGAAGCTTCACTGAGTACACATATACTACTCCTACAGTCCTACTCCATACAGGTTGATAAGTATGTGCGGCTCTGTAGTTGTGGTATCAGCTGATGAACTTGGCACGCATGAAGGAGTACAAACCACTGCCAGGGTCACCCCTTTCTCGGGCGCTGGGCAGCCGCTTCAGCGGCAGCGGCCTCGTCTTGGGGCATGTTCGGTTGGTTGGTGCCTCCTTTACGGGCCCTCCCTCAAAAGCGGCGATCATTACTTGTTCGCTAGTAAAAAAAAATAGCACGCAATCATGCCGTGCACCCAACGAAAACAACGAAGAAAGCGAGCGCGAGAGGACCGGACCTCACGGCGTCGTCCGGCGGTCACCGCGTCGTGCGCGTCCTGTATCGACCGGCGAGTTTAGGGGAGGACCGTGGTAGGATGTTGGCCGGGCGTTCGGCAGGCCGAACCTTTCCGTGCACATTTCATTTATCAAACTACAGTCTACAGTACATACTCTTACAGTCCTAAGAGTACAGCGAAGGAGCTTGGCGACGTGCGACGCGCGCAGCAACGGCGAACAGCGCCCGCGAGACGCGGGCACGTACAGCAGCGCCTCTATTTCCACGCACTGTGCAGTTTGGTTCCGTTCCTGGCCGTACGTACTACCAGCTGACACTGAAGCAGCGAAGCGAGATCTCAGTTACAGGGGTCTCGGTCCAGACCGTAGCTTAGGCTATTTTGAAACGCACGATTTTTATAAAAATTATACAAAAATTTTACAAAAAATAATTTAATTTAAAAAAAAATATTGAAATAGAAAATTTTGGAGTACTCACTTGCGGTTGCAGCAGGTCTGGGCTGGGAGGGCCGCTGATCCCAAAGGCACGGCCATCCGGGGCACCGATGTTACAGCTCGCGACCCTTTTTGCTCGGAGCGCTCGGCAGGCGGCTCCTGCAAATAAAACTGGCAAGCTCAAATCGAAATGAATTTGAATCGATACTGAGAATGGCCGGCGCGCCTCGTGTTCTTGGACGAGGGAACACGGGCTCCCGCGTAGGTCAGGTCGTTTCTGGGACGCACCTGAACTTATTCCCACCTCCCGGACCTAGTACGTGGTTGGTTCGTGGCGACCCCAGAAACATGCCGGTGTGCTGTTGCTCGCTGCGAACGGCGAAGCCGCCCGTCTCCTTCGAGTCCGCCTCGTGGGTCTCCGATCTCCAGAAAGGCAGAAAAGAAGCGTCGTCACCCAGCGCGCGCATCTCCACGACGGCAGAGAGGTTTACCCTGCGTCGGCGTTTGGGAGATACGGAAAGCGGTAAAGCGCGCAAAGGAGGGTCTTTTGATATATTTTTTTCATCGTGAACTCGAGTAGCATACTCCTACGTGGTGATCACGTCTACAATAACAATACGACAAGGGGAAAAGAGCAACAAATGGAGGTCGCACTATGGTACTTTGTGCGCATACCTGAATCGCAATGCTACGAGCTGCTGCTGATACTGTACTATCCTTGATTTCGCAGAAAGCGTAGCTCCACTGGATTTTATCTTTTCAAGAACAGTCCCTACCAAGAGGGTCGGGACTCATATATCTTTCATGTTACAAATATTCAAATCCAGTGAAAAAGAAAATGCACATATAGCAGACCAGAGTGGAAAGTGCAAGACTGCCTATACTTTGGAGGATGGTAGCAGAAAATACTAAAATATAACACTGAAATTAAAAAAGAATGCTGGGATCAAACAGCACTGATTTTGACATAAAACTGTGCATGTGTTTAGTGGCATCCACTCCACCTGATTTGACGTAAACTGTGCATGTGTTTATTAGCGGCATCTCGGCGCGCCACTCGTGCGAATTCGATGGGGACGTCTGGACAATCAAGAGCCGCTGTTGACGCGGCACCAAACGGGTCTACAGATCAGACAACAGTGGAGCTGCTGGTCACCGGTCAGCGTGGTGCCGCCATTTATTCGTGTATCTGAAAAAGGCGTTTCATGGGCCATCTATCTATAAGAACGACTTTCTGATAATTTTTCATGATTAATCATGGAAAGACTCTGACGGCCAACCATTTTATCCGATAGAGTACGTTTGACAATAGTACACATGAAAAGATAGAGCAAACAGCGACTACGTACTCGCTGTGCTGGTGTACGTAGCTTGCAAAACTGCAGTCACTGCAACGCACAAGGCGGACAGCGACAGTGGTATGGGTTCGTATGCGGACGACCCTGCCCTTTTTTTTGGATGTGCTTTCTCGGGTTCTTGCACGGCAACAACATGGAGCGGCGGCGCTCGGCAGCCAGCAGCGGAGGAAGGAGAGGCGCGCCAGGATGAGGAAGGTACTCAACGGCAGCGGGGCAGACTGATACCGTGGCTGGTTGGTAATCTCTGCTGCCAATGCTGTGGCTCGGGATCTCCGGCCGTGCACCACGATCACTATTTCTACAGGATGGATCTCGAACTCATCGACCAATAATCTACAGTGTGGAATAGTACGACAGAGAATTCGATTCCCAATGCTGCACAACAAAAGAGTGAGAGCGCCCACGGTGCCGTGGCACCGCCAGCCGTGGCTCTCCGCTCTCTCTAGGTACAACAACGTTGACATGTGGTCTCGGTCATCTCGGGTCCACATGTCATACCACTGCGTCTCATGGAGCTGTCTCTGATCGGTCTATCAAGGGGAGCTTGAAATTTCAGTGTGTCTATGGACGGTTCTGCTGCGAGTCATCCGCCGTTGAGTACGGCTACAAGAGGATCCAGCAGAATACGACGCGTCCGCAGAATCCACAGAAGCCATAATACAGAGCAGAGCGATTTTTCAAGTGTCTCGTAGTGCTGTCCGGTTTAATCTATCAAAATAGCTTAAGCTCAAATTATCGGTCTCCAGATACAAATACTCCTACATTGCGATGAAATCTTGAGATCGCATTTCTACTGGGGCCTTCAGCATTCGTGGTCCATGAAACAAACTAGCGAAAATTTAGGATTGCAGACGACAATAACCCACCCCTAGTTTTGGGTTGTCCACCATGGATGTCATGCGGCCATGCTACCAAGTTCAGCACAGAAAGTATAATACTCCTGCTCCGACTCTGAATTAACGGTATCGGCCGGTCTACCACAGAAAGCTCAATACAAAAGCTCCACTCAGCTTTTCAGCAAGACCAGGACCAGCCTCGGGCTCTCGCTGAAACAAACCACTTACTATAGCCGAGCCAAATCTAGCAAATTCCTTTCTGTACAGCGAAGAATTTCTTTGCAAGTTGCGTGGATCACGGACACGGTCAACAATTAGCAAGAATTTGCCCTTCCTCGGAGTAAAGAGCAAAGGCTATGGCGTTGAAGGGAAAAGGGATAGATCGCAGCGGCCGTAGCCGAAGGGCAGGCCTCCGTGCTTTCGCTTTATTCACTTTCTTCATATTTCTCGGCTGCTTGCTCGCTCGCTCGGCCCACTCCAGTACTGCTGCTGCTGCTGCTCTCCAGCTCTCGCCTCCTACCGCTGACCAAGTGACCAGCTCTCGCCTCGCCTCTCGGTGGTGCCCCTCCGTCCTCACACTGCCTGCAGCCTCCCTCCCTCCCTCCCCAGTGCTTCAAATCCCCAAGGCAACGAGCCCGCTCAGCAGAGCTGCCTGCCTTGGTTTTTGCATTGCGCGAAGAGGCTCGGCGGACGGCTCTGGTCGCGCCCCTGCCTCTCGCTGTGTTAATTGGGCTTTGGAGGTTAACCTCATTTTCTCCCTCCCCTGCAGCGCGCTATCCTGGGGCATTGATCTGGCGACCGGGTTCGGTGCGCGAAAGGCAGCATTTGATCGAGTTTTCAGCCGTCTTGCTTCACGTGTGGTCGTTTCTTGGTTTCCTGCGTCCGTGCTCTTGGGTTTGGCGGCTGAATCGCGCGGGCTGTTGCTTCAGCCGCTTCCGTTCTTGATCTTTCTCCCAAGTGACTGTTCCTACTTTCCCCTTAAACCTTCGCTTCTTGCTCTGGAGCTTGCATTTTGGGCAGCTGCCTTGCATCGTTGCTTGCTTACCTAGTGAAGGAACCGTTGGGAAATTTCTGGTTCCTTTTGCCCATAGTTTGGAGAAACAAGAGGCGGTCTGGAGGACTTTGAGAGAAGAAATTTCAGGAGTAGGCAGAAGCAGAATCCTGCTTCTTGCCTTTCTCTCTATTGGATTGGAGGTACTACTGTTCCGAGGTAGAAAAAGAGCTGAATTTCGGACTTTTTTGAGGAGGGGAGGGCTCAATCCATCCCTTGCAGCTGCATGAGGAAGCATGGAGACAATGAAAGATGAGAATCTGAACAAGAAGGTAACGATGTTTCAGGTTGATGGCTATCTTGTTCATCATGATATTTCCTTATCAAGACCTGATCTTGTTTTGGTTGTGTTTGGTGTGCAAGAAGCTGTCCTGGTCCAAGACTCTCGTCAGGAAGTGGTTCAACATCAAAGCAAGGGCCAAGGACTTCCATTCTGATTATGCGGTTGAAGAAGGTGCATCGATCTAGCAACACTCTGCGACTGCCTCTTTTAGCCTTTTGAAAAACCGATTGGTTTGAGTGTTTGGCTTAATGTGTGAGCTTTGATTCACTGCTCGATTTCTCTCTTGGCCCCATAAGTTCTGTTATTAAATTAGCCCTAATTATATTTGTAGTACTTTGCTTGAAACTTGTAAGTTCCAGAATCTAGATACAACTTGACCTTTTGCTTCATGTTCTGCTCTTGCACAGTAATACCCCCCTGTTGAACATTGTTCTAAAACTTCCCCTGATCATTGCAGTGGGAGTGCAGTGGAGGACCAGCTTCTCTGATAGAGATGCATGCAAATCAAAGAAAAGTAGGACAGGTATATTTTGCTTGCCTCCTAGATACTAGCAACGTTTTCAAATTTTTTATCATCAGATCTGTTCGGTTGCAACATTGCAAATGCCGGGACTGAAATATCTATAGTTTTTTTTTTATAAGTATGACTGAGTTAATTTTATGTTTTTATAGACAGGTTGCCTAGAAAGAATGCAGATCGAGATGGTCAAGTAGTAAATGGGTTTGATGGTGCTTATATTACGAACACACAGGACTACAGGTATATATAATGTACTTTACTTCCACTAACCATTGGTTAGAGCCTTAGAGGTCATTCCTTTGGTATGACACATGCCGTATATTTGTGCACACAGGGTCTTCGTTGGTACATGGAATGTGGGTGGAAGGTCACCGTCGAGTCATTTGAATCTGGAGGACTGGCTCCATACTTCTCCTGCTGCTGATATATATGTGATTGGGTAATTCTCAGCTAACGCGCTTACATATCAGATCATTTTTTCTCTAACTTGAAAAGATATCTCTAAAATAATATTGTCATGAAAGAGGAATCTACCATTCGGAATAAAACTGAACCTAAAAAAACTTTTTCTTGCCAGGTTTCAAGAAATTGTTCCTTTGAATGCTGGTAACGTCCTTCTGACTGAAGACAATGGTCCAGCAAAGAAATGGGTTTCCCTTGTTAGAAAAACACTAAATAATCTGGATCAAGGTTCTGGTGTCTATAACTACCACAACCTCTCACCGGCTCCTGATCCCATAGTGGAGCTCAATGTTGACTTTGAGCGGTCATCAAGAAGACAGAGGAACTCATCATTCTTTCATCGACGCTCATTCCAGTCATTCAATCGCAGTTCAAGAATTGACATGATGGATCCTCACTCGTTAGTGGACCGTCGTTTCAGTGTTTGTGACCGCTTTAGCTTCGGAAGCAGGCCAAGTGATGTCGATACCAGTATGAGATGTGGTGGGTCATCTGATGATGAAAATATTGTTGAGGAATTACCTAGTAATGCATTCTTCTCACCACTGCCATGCGGATATGGTGCTCCACCATGCACAGAATCTAGGTAAGTCTATGAAGTTTTAAAACACTGCAAACAAAATATCCCATCTTTTTGATGTAGTTGATTTATTGTAGTGAAACTAAATGTATGCGATAGTTCCTACTAGTTATGTACCAATATTTACTAAAGTAATATATGTTCGTCTTTTTTTTTCCTTATAATTTTTACCAATCTCTGAACTGATTCTGTAACAGGTTTTGCTTAGTTGCCAGCAAGAAAATGGTTGGAATATTCCTCATGGTTTGGGTACGCAGTGATATAAGGGAACATGTGAAGAACTTGAAAGTTTCATGTGTTGGAAGAGGATTGATGGGCTATCTTGGAAACAAGGTGATGTCTACTAACTTATTGTTTCTTTTTTTTTATGACGAACCTTCTCTTCTCTATGAGATAATCATTTGATTATATTTTGTGTGTTTTACTTTGCTGCTTGTGCATTGAATTGTTACTTGTTAATTGTGTGTGTCCAATATATTAGTAGAACATTTAGTGAGAGAGCCCCGCTTCTTATTTCTTTCACCTTCCTTTTTCTTAATTTAGGGATCGATATCAATAAGTATGTCGTTGCATCAGACAAGCTTTTGCTTTGTTTGCACTCACTTAACATCGGGGCAAAAGGATGGTGATCAGCTTAGAAGAAATGCAGATGTAGTGGAAATTTTGAGGAAGACCAGGTTTCCCCATGTTCATGGATCTGATGACAAGTCGCCAGAGACAATTCTTGGCCATGAGTAAGTTTTGCCCTACTTTGTGTCAGACCACTTCATAGAATTTTGGAGATGTTTAGAGACACCATCTTTATCATCTGTTTTATTTTTCAGTCGGGTAGTATGGCTTGGAGATCTGAATTACCGGATAGCTCTTTCGTATCGCTCAGTGAAGGCATTGGTTGAGATGCACAATTGGAAACAATTATTAGAAAAGGACCAGGTAATCTATTTTTTCATTTGAACTTGTGACAGTGCTGTGCTTCTTGAAGCAACTAACGTAGTCATGAAAATTTCATTCTTTGTTTGGCTCAATATTTAACATTTATTTTTACAGCTTCGCATAGAGCAAAGATACGGTCGGGTATTTGCTGGCTGGAAAGAAGGGAGGATTTACTTCCCTCCCACGTATAAATACTCATTCAATTCGGACAGATACGCTGGCGATGACATGCATCCTAATGAGAAACGAAGAACACCAGCATGGTTAAGTTCCACGAAGCTGAACCTACTGACATAATGTTTACATTGATCAGTCACCATATGTTTACTGTGATCACGTTGAAGCTTGTCTCCTCTGTCTTCAAGCAACATTCACCTCCTGATTTGTGTTGCTTACAGCATCGTTTTCTTTTTCTCTGTGTAGGTGTGACCGGATTCTATGGTACGGAAGAGGCCTAACTCAACTCTGTTATGTGCGGGGGGAGTCTCGGTTCTCGGACCACAGACCTGTGTACAGCATTTTCGCAGCAGAGGTCCAAATTCCGAGCCTAACGCAGTTCAGCGGCATCGCTCGTTCTAACTCCGGCATGGGCGAGGACGAACTAACCTACCCGACTTATCCACGCAGTTACATGGACATAAATTTTTATTGAGATCGCGCATCTCGATGGTGCCACTGCCAAGGTTTGTATATTCTGCAACCTTCCCAGTATCAAGTTGTTTATACGTTGTGGTCTGACTGACGCTCTGAAACCCATGTGAAAGCATTCTTTCTACTCATCATAACCCCCATGCGTTCCCTGCAGATGTTTCTCATTACCTGAGTGGCAGAGTGCACCTTCTGAGCTCCGTCTCCACCAAGATTCCATCAAGTGGAATATTTCTGGCTGACAGGTGATTCCTGAACTGTCCATTCCTTTTCGTCGTGTTCCTGTTCTCATGCCATGTCCGCTGTCTCATTCTACAGGAACCGAAGATAGGAGTATGTTTTTTAATCCCCATCCTGGAAATGCTGCTGACATTCCATTTCATACATTGTTGACACAGTTACTGAAGGAGATGTTTTCTTTGAGCTAGGATTATGAACTACTCCCATTTCAAGATCATCCCCAATGCTTGCATGGCTGCTGCTAATACCTCTTCCTAACGATGAGCAGGAATATTTGCACAGTTTTGAGCCTAACCAGTCGATGAATAACAAAAGGAGAGAGAAGAAGGCATTTGTGTCCTGCTTAAGCTAACCACTAACATATGAAGAGGATCAATCTCTTTGGAGCCTGGAAGGCCCTTTTTTTATCTTTTTCTTTATTTTGAATTTTTCTACTACTAGAAAGTAGAAACTGCCTGATGCCCTGATGTAACAAGCGATGCTCTTGGCTCGGATATTTTTTTAATCGAAAGGAACCATGCATGGTTTGTAGTTTGTACAGCATAGAGTATTTGATGTCATGGCTCATGCTTGCAACGAAATGATCACCCAGCAGACTGCATGCCGTTCAGGCTTGTGCACGAAGCAAAACGAGCTGATAAAGATCAGGGTCTGCCTGCCTGATGACTGATGAGCCTGGCTGTTGCTGGAAGCTCCCTGAGGCAAGCCTGCAATGTCTAGGTTCTGCTTTGCTCCATCTCCTTTTCCCCTCGCGAGAGAGATAGATGGACATAGGGGGTGAAAATATACAGGTGATGGAAAAGCAGGCCAGGGGACATGGAAGCGGCGGGGCCTCAACCCAAAGGGAAGAAAGGAAGGCTCAGTCAGCTTGCTCCTGTAGATGCTATGGCAGCAGCACGCATCAGTAGCAGGGGTGCATGCCATGCCGAGCAGACAAGCATTAGCCACCCGACGCGACCCTCGCTTTTCTTTCGTTCTTTCTTTCTCGAAAGAATGAACACGGAAAAACTGAGACGTTTCGAATGGCCAAGTGCTACTACTAGCAGCAGCGGTTCTTTGGTTTGCTCCGCTTTTTGCAACGGAGTACGACGAGCCCTAGGCTGATGTCACAAACAGTACCTGAGGTGGCTGCCCGTGCCTCGCAGTGGTGGGAGTGCCCAAATGCTTGCTGCTGCCTCCGTTTCTAAATATAACTATTTCTGAATTTAATCAAAATTAAATTTCTTTAATTTTGATTATTAATAATATAAAATTAATAATGTTTCATTATATATAAATCATATTATTAGATTTCTCATTAAACATACTTATTTTTTATTAAAAAATTTATTTAAATTTATAGATATTATTAGTCAAAGTTGATAAAATTTAACTTTGACCAAACTCAAAAATATTTATATTTGAAAACAGAGTGAGTACCATTTTTTTTTTCCTGTTGGATCGTCCTGCCATCTAGGGCACCAGAAGTCAGCATTACTGGGCAAAGGTGATGCATTCGTGATTTCCGGTGAACTGTACGTCTGTGATTGGTATGGAAACGGACGGGAAAGATCAGAAAAGCTTATCAAGCATTTTTCATTCTCACGTTTTCATAGCGTGACAGAAATGTGAAAACGAGAAACGAAAACGACCTTGACATTTCTCTGAACTTGGACATTTACGCTCGATTGTACGCTGTGAGAAGCAGAAATTTGAAAACTATAATTTTTTTTTTGTGTATGAGAACCTGAAATCAGCATCGTTGGGCTGGCATCATAGTCGTTCGGTACCAGCGCGAGCGCGCAACCATCAGCCCATCCATCGGTGGATCTGGAGGACGCCCGCTGGCCCGGCCACCTCGATCTGGGCCGCGTATGACTTCAAGCCCACTAGTACCACTACTTTGGAGGACTCAGATTCCAAACCACACGGCCCATCTCAAGCCAGACTGCCGTGACCGTCTGGAGTCCGGTTCGCGGTCGGGCTCCTTCCGACTCGGATTCGAGACTCGGAAACACCTAATCCTCCGTTTTTCAATTGGTATGAACGTTGATTTTTATATTTAATTTTTCGAGGACTCGAAAATTTTAAGTTGAGATTTAAATAACTCTATATAAATTAAATTATAAAAAATATATAAAATTTATAAAAAAATTTAAATAAAATAAATAATCAAAGTTAAATATAAAAATTAATAGTGACATTAATTAAAAAAAAAGAGAGTACAAGTACGAGTGGATTCGTATCCTCTGCCTTTCTTTTTTTATAGCAAACTTTGTCATACTTGATCTTAACCACTTATTACAGAATCAACGTTGAGTAATAACTGCATGATTTATGGTCTTGTTTTTTAAATAAATTAGTATAATTTAAGTAGAAAATAATTTTAAATCATAGATCGTTGATTATATAATGAATGGATAGAATTGAGCACGATAAAATTTGCCACGAATCCAGTACGAGTAGGTACCATACCAGAACCGGAAACCTCTGCGCGTGCGCCCCACGCAATACCTGCCATACTCGGAGACAGATCGATATCCCGAGAGCGCTTATAAATACGCGATCTATGCACGCATCCCGTTCCATAACTCGACGTCTCGCCGCCTCCCCACCTCCCTCTCCTGCCACCGTCTCCCCTGCCGGCGATCTCGTCCCGCAACGCGACCTCTCGCCGCCTCCCCTGCTTCCCTCTCGTGCCACCGTCTCCACCAGCGTCTCCGGCCAGCGATCTCGCCCGGCGACGTACGCGATCTCTGATCCCGGCCTTCCCCACTTCCATCGATCTCTTCCTGCCAGCGCCGACCGCATCCAAAAACCGCGATCGCGATGGCGGCCGGCAAACGGAAGCGCTTCACCGCCGGCAGCACGGAGGGGTACGAGGAGATGTGCAACCTCGGCTCGGGTAGGTACGGCTACGTGGTGAAGGCGCGGCACCGCGCCACCGGCAAGGTCGTCGCTATGAAGAGCTTCGAAGACGGAGAACCGGCGACGGTGATGCGGGAGGCGGAGATACTCGAGTACTCTTGCCGCGGCAACCCGTTCGTGGCCGGCTACCGCGGCCTCGTCCGCGAACCGGAATACAGGGAGCTCCGCCTCGTCACGGAGTACGTGGGCCCCAGCCTCCGCAACTACATCCACCACTCGCCGCCGCCGTTCAAGGAGGCCGCCGTGCGCATCGCCATGTGGCAGCTGCTGACGGGCGTCGAGAAGTTGCACGCGCGCCAGATCATGCACCGGGACATCAAGCCCGAGAATATACTCGTCCGCGACGATAACAACGACGTCACCATGAAGATCTGCGACTTTGGGCTCGCCAAGCGCATGTCCGAACCGCCGCCGTACGGTCCGTCGGGCACGTTGACGTACATGGCGCCGGAGATGCTTCTGGGGAAGACCGACTACGACGCGCTCGTGGACACCTGGTCCCTGGGCTGCGTCATGGCGGAGCTCATCGACGGCGATGCCCTCTTCATGGGCGGGTCGTCGACCTACGACGACCAAGTATGTTGCATCACCGACATACTTGGTGTCCCGGACCACAAGTCATGGCCGTGGTTCTCCTCCACGCCGTTCGCCACCAAGGTGCTTCCAGATCTACCGAGCTTGGAGAAGAGTAACATACTGCGTAAGTGGTTCTCTCCGAGCAAGGGTTCCATGTGCTCAGCGGCCTCCTCACCTGGAACGCCGACAAGCGGCTCACTGCGAGCGCCGCCCTCAAGCACCCGTGGTTTGCCTGCCTCAACGCCCCTGAGCCTGCAAGGAAGAAAGGTTTGACGTCGGAGTTGCTAAAGAGGAAGGGCCACCTGATCGATCTTCCTGATCTGCACAAGAGAAGTGGAAGCTCCCTCCTGTAAAGATCAGATTTTAGTGCCCCTATTTTTGTGCCAGCATTTCTTGCTGCCGCTGTTTCCTGTTTTTGTTACTTGTTTTTGTGAGGCTGCTGTCACCAGCTATGTATCCTTGAACTGGTCTCCTGACCCGTTTCTTGTTTATTTTCTCCACCTCTAATGAATCGGCTGGGCTCCTGCCTTCTGCTTCAAAAAAGAAAAGAAGTAAAGATCATATTTCACTTCTGATGTAACCATGTTTAGCTATTCCTTTGATGTCAGTGAATAGTATAAAATTTAGTTCATCTTCATGATTGAGCTTTACCATTGCGTTCAATTTTTCTCTTTAGATTGCGGAATTAGTTTTTTCCTTGATTGGTCAATTTATCATCGTTCCATGAGAGAGAGAGAGATGTAGGTGCGGTTTTGCCAATTATGCTCACTTATTTTTTAGCAAAACCCTTCTGCGGCTCATTCTTGTATTCCTGAATTTTTATGCATTGGTCCCTTGGAAGTTGTAATGCAGTTAGTATTAAACGGAGATATTGAATTTTTTTTATAAAGGGAGATCTGGAGTTAGAGATGAGTTCTCTAAAAAATACAACAAAAAAACATCCTAGATTTCGCAGCACGGAGTTTCAGTATCACCACATCAATTGGAATCATCATGGTCAACAAAACTTTAATGGCTACACATGGATTCAGCTTTGGTGTCCCTGTGCTTACAGTGCTTGATAAAATCTTTTTTTCTTCGGTCATATATCTGAATTCCACTCTGGATTCTGCTTGCTTAGCCATTAAGTGACGATTGACAAGCATCGAGTAATTTGAAATTTTTATAACACTTCATGTGCAGTGTAGTCTATACGTATTATGAATTTTATGTTTTTTTTTTGCTACTCAACACATTTGTGTTCATTTTGTATCAGCACTTACATTATTCTTGTGGCTGAAACGCCTTTGTTTTACTACAGTATAGTACCAGTAATTTCTACTGTCCTTTAAATGCCATCCTGAACAGAGTTTTGGATTTCTTGTCATCCACGTGTAGTAGAGTTTTGGATAGTGTTTCCCTGACCCTGCATTTTTTTCCCTCACATTCTCATGCTTTATTGCTATTGCCGTTAATCTGAACGATCAATTCAGAGTCTCCATATTTCTGTAGGCATTCACAATTACGACTGTTGTTGTTTTGGACCTGAAAACGTTGTCACATAGTTCCTGAAATTAACAGGATATTTGTTCTGAAATTCAAAGGTGGGTTGCAGCACTACCTGCCTGTTTCTAGAACAGATTACAGCAGGCTGTCTGCTGCAACGCCGACGTGTGGTGACTGGGTCAATGAATTCGAATCACCAGAAATATCTGAAACAATTAGGATCGCAGAATCTACAGCATTTGTTACGCAATTATACCCTTATAGGACGATGGACACTGCAACAGTCTAGAAACCTTAGGCATCGTTGCTAGTATAAACTTGAAATGCTAGGCTTCTGAACTCCCAAGCGCATTACATGCCACAAGAAAAGATAGCATCAACAATTTATCGAATAAACATGCAAAATTTTAGAATGAATAAATTTGTGATGTGTCTCCTATATATAATCAAAACCAGTCGATTTAATATGAAAATCTCGATCAGCACCCTATCAAACAGGCTTACATCAAAGATGTTTATTCAACAACAGAAAAAGACCCTTCTAATTTGTTAAAAAAATATAAAGATTTCAATTCTAGACCAGAGCATATGGGGTCCTCCTATCATCTAAAAACTATTTGAAGACCAGTGAGAAACATAATTCAGGCTTACAATAAAGGTCTTAATTCAAGATCCGAACATATCGGCAGCTAGATTTCAATGTATGGCCAAGTAGCCAAATATCTGCAGAGAATCAACAAGCGTTTGTTGGGCATAGCTCATATCTGAACTTTTGTGAGATTTCCTGATCAAAAGATAGAACAAAACACCATAAAATTTAAGTGGGAAACTTTATCGATAATCAGATTCATGTATTTCAGGGATTGGAGAGTTGAAGCGGCAAGAACTCAGCAGGTCAATATAATGCAGATAATCACACAGGAAGACAGCTTTGATTTACAGCCAGGAAGATTAACGAATCAGCTACTACGTAAAACTGTTATTATACATTGACAACTGCCAGAGTTCTAAACTGTCACATCCCAAATCTCTGGTTAAAGGAGTTTTAAAATTTTTCTTTCCTTGACAAACCTAGTTTAGGCCAAATTTTCTTTTAAATTTTCCTTTTAAAAGGAACTAAAGCTAGAAATAGCTTAATAAAATTCAAAATTTCAAAAACTTAAAACTTGGAGTTTGACCAGTGTTTGAATTTCTTTTTTTTTCGCCTCGGGTTTTTAATTGGAGTTTGGATATCCCCAAAAATCCCAAGCCAGAAATTGTTAAAAGTAAAAATAATAATAGAAAATTATAATAGGAATTGAGGAGGGAAAATTTGATTTAGTGGGCCGAAATGCACTCCAGGCTGGCCCACCTTCCTTTTCCTCCTCAGCCCAGCCCGTCTCCTCTCCCCTGTCGTCTTCCTCCTCAGCCTAACGCGCTGCGCGCGCCGACCGACGGGGCAGGCCGAGCTCAGCTGGCCGCGCCGGTGTACCGTACTCCTAGAGGGCGGTGACGGCACTGCATCTCCGTCAGTCTTCGGCCCTTGCCGCCCGAGAAGGAAGAAGTGACGCCGTGGACACCGGAGGGCGTCGACTTGTCGCGGCGCGGTTGAAGCCTGGGCGCCGCTCTGCCGACATGCCAACCTGCGCGGACCTCGCGTTGGCTACGCGCTGAGCCGCCACGACGCTTAGACCGGCCACGCAGCTGCCGAAACCGTCCAAGGATTGCCGCGGACTGCCCCGCTCACTGCCGCGCCGAGCTCGCCCCCCCCCCCACACTCTAAAATCATTCCCCTCCGTGCTCGCGCGTCTCCTTCGCTCCACCGCACCCCAGCGCACCCCCACAGCTCATTTTCCATCGGAAAAATACTCCCTCCGTCACCAATTTCGCTCTCCCCTCCAAAACCGGCCGCCGCCACCCCTCTCCGGTGAACACCTCCCTCCCGGCCGCCATCTTCCAATTCCTCGAACTGGTAGCCCTACAAGCCCCCCTAGGAAACTAACCAAGCCCGAGAGATGGGTAGCCGTAGCGCCGCTTGGTCGATCCACGCGAGTCGCCGCCATGCTCCGCCACCCACATGCCGCCGGCCGTCGTTCCCAAGCCCACCGGTGAAACCACACGCGTCACAGTGTGCTCCTGGGTATGGAGAAGGTGCATACCAAGTTTCGCACCAAACGGAGCACTGTGCTGCCGGGAACGGACGAGCGAACCTGCGCACCCAGAGCGCGTCCGGAGCGCACACTGGCACGCCGCGTTCCCGGTGCGGCAATAGCCGAATGCTAACATCAACCCCACCGTTGCGTAGAGTTCGACCCAAGGATTCCAAAACACTAGTTTTTGCCTTGAGATTCGTGATCAAGTTGCCGAGAACGTGAATCAAAGTCAGGAGCACGCCCGGTGTCGCCGGAAGCGCGGCCGACCCGTTTGAACCCCGTCCCCGCCCGGCAACACGTCGTCTAAAGCCAAGGACACTGACCCGTGAGCGTTAGAACTTGTCACCCCCAATCGCGACACTTCACTTGTAGAGGAAACCTTAGATTTAGCGACATTGACCCCGGGCTCGTGGGACACGGACACTTCACCGTGTCCTGGACTCTGGACACTTCACCGTGTCAAACCACCGCGAACCCTAGATGGTTCATGGCCGCACCCCTGTGGGTTCCACCGGCAGGTCCCATAATGGGCCCTAGTCGGGAAAAACTTGATGGGTTGACACGCTTCGCCAGTTCGGTCCGGACACGGCCCACCCACCGTGTTCCGTGACCGTGGACCTAGACACTCTCCTGTGTCCATCGTCCCAGGTACCCCAGAGCCGGACACGAATTCCCTTCCCATGCTCACTACTTTGGACACAACCAGAACCTAGATTACCGTTACCGATTCAAGACGAGTCCTCCACGAACCCTACCTAGGACACTACTAGATTATCATAAACCACCCAAGTTCACAATAATTGTAGAAACTCAAACCCAATTCACTCTAAACCCTAGACCCGAACTTTCCCGTGTCCACGGAATCCCGAACTTTCCCGTGTCCACGGAAACCCCAAACTTTTCCGTGTCCACGGAAACCCCGAACTTTCACGTGTCCACGAAAACCCCGAACTTTCCCGTGTCCACGAAAACCCCGAACTTTCACGTGTCCACGGAACCCCGAACTTTCCCGTGTCCACGGAAACCCCGAACTTTTGCGTGTCCACGAAAACCCCGAACTTTCACCACAACCCACGGGTCCACAGGAAAATCCCCGATTTCGGGCACCTGAGTGCCCAGAGGGCATGGACACTGGCCGAACCCCGTGTCCAGACATATTTTTCTGCAGTCCGTCATAGCACATTGCCGCTAACTTTACCGCCACATCTTAACTCCGATCATCACAACCAATATACCATTGGAACCCACATCATGAGCCCTACCATCCTAGCCAATTCAAACTCCATAACTTGTTTGGTGTTTGTTTCTTTTTCTAGTTTCTTAGTTGTTCTTTGGTAGTCTTTTTATATCTATCGCTTGTAGCAGAAGAAGAAGTTGAAGCCGCCCAAGAGCCCGAAGAGCCTAAAGAACCCGAGCCTGAAGCGGACTTCGAAGAAGCAACTGAAGGCAAGTCCTAACCCATCTTAAGCCCATTGAACCCATGTTTTATTTACCGCGCCGATAGACAGCGATGCTAGCCTAATTTAGAATGTGTTAAACATTGTATAGATTAACACCTATTTGATCTTAGGTATTTATATTTATGTCAGTAACTTGCTGTATAAATATAGATATTTCCCTTGAAAACCATTACCGACGTGTCCTTGATAACTGTAGGAATTTCTGTTCCTTGTTAGTTTTACGGAACGGATACTACCTTGTTACTAGAACTGCTTAGGACTCCATCTGTGATGCTCTACACCGCCACACCATCTACCATTAATTTACAGAACGAGTTAAAAAGAGTTTGGTGGTGTGAGTATAAACAAAAGGGATGGGATTAGAACAACTGGTGCTAGGTGAAGAGGGGACGTTTCTGGCCGTGGGGTGGGACTCACCTGAGGTGATGGTGATAGGTGCGTAGGCTTCGCTATGGTCCACCTGCTGTGGACGAGACCGCCACCCCTGCCATACAAGGACCGGTTCGTTAGCCCTCGACTTGGTAATTCCAGTGCAACCACAGAGCCTGTACTTTTTGGGCAGGACTTATTCTCTCTACGTATTTTTTCCACATCGAACCACTGGGGGGTCGATAATGAAGACACAAGGGAACAGGAGAAAGGCGTGAGATGACTCGCTGCCTGGCCTTCGACGGTAATTGGCCGCGTCATAGGAGCGTAAGCCCACGGATATAGCCCCTGGTTTGCTAATACTCGGGATTGAAGGGGACCAGGGAAATGCGTGAATGCGGTGGATATTCACGACCCGGCTCCGAGAATGTACCGACGCGTCATCGACGGCCTGAAAAACCCCGAGGGATGGCCCCTGTTTGCACTTTGGGTGGAATCTGTGGAAAACTGCGTAGATGTGGGATATGCGTTATGTAACTCTAATAATCAGGAGTAGCATAACCTGTGGGTACAGTGTACAACCTCTGCAGAGTTAACAATTCTTCCGGATAGACCGTTGTCACGGTATTGACGTGCTACTATTCGGACGCCCTACGATTAGGCTTTATTCCTTGCCTTGATGCGTGAGTGGGTGTAGCTACTTGTGTTTTGAAATTGCGTGGCTGTGTGCCTAAGGCCGGCACGAGAGTGCTTACGCCCAATATAAAACTTGAGAACTGCGGAGAGGAGTGAAAACTTTTCCCAGGTCCACTCTACTAAAATATAGCAAATGCTTCTCTCTCCTTTAAGTTCTCTTCTAATAGGGAGCCGGCATAAAAATATGCTTTCCGCAAAACTTTACCCTCAAGTTTTCTTTGCTTCGCTACGGCGAAACCTCTTACTTCTTGTTGGGACTTGCTGAGTATCTTTGTACTCACTTTTTTCGTTGTTGCTACTTTTGCTTAGAAAACGAGGATGACGAAGAAGATACTGACTACGAAGAGTAGAAGTCTCGTCCGCCGTCAAGTTACCTGTGGTATATGTGTATAGAATAGGTATGGTTTGTCTAGAGTCGCTGCGCCGACTCATGCTTGTACTCTAGTTTTGTTTGCCGAACTTCGTAGGTTGCGTAATGTGTTGTGATAAAGTACGAGTAATAAATACCACTTGTTCTGAACGTGCGTACCAGCTACGGATCAGTGAATAGTAAAATTGGCACATAGTTGCTCCTTTTTAAAAGGGGTCTCACATAAACGCAGCAGATTCATAAAACTACTAAGAAAACGAGAAAGAGAATCCTCTGTCGATTCCCGGCAAGGCAGCAACTGGTTCTAACTTCTACTGACTACTGCATGAAACATTGGTGTATCGATGCTGAATCACAATTAGTTTCAGCACTGCGCTACACAAACAACGTCTAGTGCAGCCACCACTAGACGGCTGGCAGTGCCGCCGGTCGAGACGGGCGGAGTCGTCGCCATGGGAGAGCGCCGTGCGCGGCGGCAGCGCGGGGTTGAAGCCGTTGAGCCGCGTACGGTGCCGGAGACACGACGCCCACGAGGCAGGAGGGAGGAACCTCGCCGCGAGTAAGAATAATTGCAGTCCGATTCGCAGTCGGGTTCCGGACTAAGATTCAGTTCTGAAATCTCCGCGCGTGTCCCGCAAGCTATGCCTGCCAAACTGGGTTCGGAAGTAGATCGATCCGTTATCCGACTCTGCCACCTATAAATTTAAGCGATCTATGCAGCGCTCTCATTGCACAACGCCATCTCTCGCCGCCTCCTCTACCTCCCTCTCCTGCCACCGTCTCCTGCCATCGCCTCCACCAGCGTCTCTCCTGCCAGGCCTGCCAGCGTCTCCGCTTTTTGATCGCGATGGCACCCAGCAGCCGAAAGCGCTTCGCCATCGGCAGCACGGAGGAGTACGAGGAGATGTGCAACCTCGGCTCGGGTAGGTACGGCTACGTGGTGAAGGCGCGGCACCGCGCCACCGGCCAGGTCGTCGCTATCAAGAGCTTCGGCGAAGAAGATAGCGCGGCGGTGATGCGGGAGGCACGCATACTCGAGGCGTGCCAAGGCAACCCGTTCGTGGTCGGCTACAGCGGCCTCGTCCGCGCGCGGGGATCCAGGGAGCTCCAGCTCGCCATGGAGTACGTGGGACGCAGCCTCCGCAACTACCTCCTCCAATCGCCGGCGCCGTTCCCGGAGGCCGCGGTGCGCATAGCCATGTGGCAGCTGCTGACGGGCGTCAAGAAGATGCACGAGCTACGCATCATGCACCGGGACATCAAGCCCGAGAATATACTCGCCAGCGGCGACAACACCGACGTCACCATGAAGATCTGCGACTTTGGGCTCGCCAAGCGCATGTCCGAACCGCCGCCGTACGATCCGGAGGGCACGCTGTGGTACATGGCGCCGGAGATGCTTCTGGGGAAGACCGACTACGACGCGCTCGTGGACACCTGGTCCCTGGGCTGCGTCATGGCGGAGCTCATCGATGGCGATGCCCTCTTCCGGGGCGGAAACTACGACGACCAAGTATGCTGCATCGCCGACGTGCTTGGCGTTCCGGACCACAGGGCATGGCCGTGGTTCGCCTCCACGCCGTTCGCCACCAACGTGCTTCCAGAACTAAACTTGCAGATGAGTAATATGCTGCGCAAGAGGTTTCCTAAAACGGTTCTCTCCGAGCAAGGGTTCGAGGTGCTCAGCGGCCTCCTCACCTGGAACCCCGAGAAGCGGCTCACGGCGAGCGCCGCCCTCAAGCATTCGTGGTTTGCCTGCCTCAACACCCCTGTGCCTGCAAGGAAGAAAGGTTTGACGTCGGCGTTGCTAAAGAGGAAGGCCAACCTGATCGATCCTCCTGATCTGCACAAGAGGCAGAAGGTTTTCCTTCCTGTATAGATCAGATTTTGGTGTCCCCTATTTTCTGCCAGCATTTCTTGCTGTCACTTTTTTCCTATTTTTGTAATCATATTGAGCGATTCTTTTGATGTTAGCGAATATTATAAAATATAATTCATCTTCACGATTTAGCTTTACCATTGCGTCCGATTTTTCTCTTTAGATTTCGTAATTAGTTTTGTTTTACTTTGATTGGTTAATTTGTCATCGTTCGTACGAGAGAGCTGTTGGCGCCGCGCAGATAGCTTCCACCTCCCAATACGGATCATTTGTTAAGTCTGTTTGGGTAGTTCACGGTTACCTAATTTTATATCGAGCGCTTTCTATGACTGTCATACTTGGAGTGCTACCACCGATTATAACACGGATCATATAAGAGGGCAGAAATAAAAGTTCAGAATAAAGTATCTAACACGCCACCAAACACTTGCATATTCTTGAATATTCTACATTTTTTCACAGGGATATATGTATGGATTACATTTATAACATGCAAGGCAAAAATGACAGAGACATATGTTAATATGTCAAAATGCAAATGTCGATATGATGAACTTTTATCAGCTTGGCAAAGTATTATTCAGAGAATTTCGATTAGGGTTCTTACACTAAATAATAGTATGAGGCAACAGCATTTCTCATTCAGTCATGTTTGTGTTGTGCATATATAGCGGTACACTGTACACAACGATCCATATAGCATTGATTTCTTAGATTATAGAAGAATAGAAGAAGAAACTCACAAATTACGTGCAAAAAATAGTGTAATTTATTTTTTTAATATGGGGAAATCAGATTGCAAAGGAACAAAGTACTACAAATATATATTACATTTCCAACACTGCTTGGCATCTCATAAAACATGTACTTATAAAAGATCATATGATCATTTTGTTTGCCTTATCAATGTGGTAATTAGTATGCACCCCTTATTTTTTACAATACCAGTTCACCGATATCATAAACAAGCAAACATGAGTACACATTAATTGTCTCAGCCAGTACGATTAACATCAGCTACTGCCGTTGACCAGATGCTGCTCTATCTTGAAGCATGAAATCTCTCTCCTCTTTCATCTTTTCTTAATGATCTTCGCATTATGCAAACGATCGTTCACCTGGGAAAGGATTTGGAGGTGACCCCTTTCCTTCTGGTACGAGCAAGTTCTCAGTTCCTTGTATGCTTTCTCTTCTGTTCGGTACTCCAACTGCAAAAAGAGATTATGGTCATACAACTTGTATCTAACACAAACAAACACTGTTAAAATGTAAATAGTCAGACCCAGTATAATTTTTTTTTTGTATTCGTAGCTAGCGGGTAGAGCGGCTCGGTGGAGCCTCTACCACCTGGGTTTGAAGCCGACCCGAACTCCGCGCTGGGGATTTATTCCCTTTTCAAAAAAAAAAAAAAAAAGAAGATAAGCCAGTGTATTGCACCAGACAGCATCGCATCAACTTCACTGACTCCTTGCTCTTAGCAACTGTAAGACACGCCGTGCAAAAATTCACGCTGGCGGTTGATCAAATCCACTTATCCTGAAAGGCTGCATGCACAGGTATAAAATATGGTGTTTTTTTTTTCCAAAAAAACAGTGAAATTTGTCACATTTCTTGCTACCGGTGGCATCACCAGCTGGTTGACTGAAAATCATGAAAGCGTATTTTTGTAAGAAAATCAAACAAGAAAAGGAGAGAAAATTATTTGACTGCATCATGGTAGAGCGAATCTCGATGCTTTTGAAGAACCTCTTCACATACACATCCTCTGTCATCTGTATCTTCTTAACCTTCCCATCAATATGAAGAACAGTCACATGGAGGTGCCCTAATCAAGAGGCATAGTAGATCACAAGCAACATGAGAAGAAAATATAGAAAGATTACAACAGATAGATGATGAGACACTTTTAGTAAAAAAAAAATCATCAATGATATTTTTTTTTGTATCTTTAGTTCACAAATATTCATTCTATTCATACTAAAATGTAAGGCTGTTGAAGCAGATGAAATAACTAAGCACCAGATCTGGAGCGTATTCATGAACAGTGTGCATATGAAATACGTGGAGGCTGCTGTAATTCCGTTTCGCACCACCGAAATTTGCGCCGCTGCACAGTCAGAGACCGAGACGACCGAGATTACGAGAATCGGCAACAAGGCCCTCCAAAGCTTGCCATTGGTCAAATACGTGAACCATGGATCGGTGACCTGGCCGCCTTCTGCCGGGCCCACCTCGATGATCTGGGCATTCAGTTGGCGTCGCGCTCGGATTCGAGTCGACCGGTACCTATATATATCAGCGATCTCTGACGCGACCCCATCCATCCCACAACGTCATCTCGCCCCGCCTCCCCTTCTAGCTTCCCTCTCCTGCCACCGACTCCTAGTTCTTGATCACGATGGCGGCCTGCAGCCGGAAGCGCTTCGCCGTCGGCAGCACCGAGGATTACGAGGAGATGTGTCACCTCGGCTCGGGTAGCTTCGGCTCCGTGGTGGCGGCGCGGCACCGCGCCACCGGCGAACTCGTCGCTATCAAGCGTTTCAGCGAAGGACAATATTCGGCGGTGAAGCAGGAGGCACGCCTACTCGAGTCGTGCCAAGGCAACCCGTTCGTGGTCGCCTACCGCGGCCTCATCCGCGCGCCGGAGTCCACGGTGGAGCTCCAGCTTGTCATGGAGTACGTCGGCCCCAGCCTCCGCGACTACATGCTCAACGCGCTGACGCCGCTCCCGGAGGGCGGGGTGCGATACGCCATGTGGCAGCTGCTGACGGGCGCCAAGCAGATGCACGCGCAGCACATCGTGCACCGGGACATCAAGCCCGAGAACATAGTCGTCCACTTCGATCAGAGCTATGCCACCTTCAAGATCTGCGACTTCGGGCTCGCCATGCGCATGTCCGACCCGCCGCCGTACGGTGCCGTGGGCACGGTGCAGTACAAGGCGCCCGAGGTGCTGCTGGGGAAGACAGACTACGACGGGCTCGTGGACACCTGGGCCCTGGGCTGCATCATGGCCGAGCTCATCAACGGGGACGCCCTCTTCAAGGGCACGGATAACACGGACCAAGTATGGTGCATCGCCGATGTGCTTGACTTCCCGCACCACGAATCATGGCCGTGGTTCGCCTCCACGTCGTTCGCCGACTGCGAGATTCCACCGTACCTAACGAGGAGGAACATGCTGCGCGAGTGGTTTCCTGAAACGGTTCTTTCCGAGCAAGGGTTCCAGGTGCTCAGCGGCCTCCTCACCTGGAACCCCGACAAGCGGCTCACGGCGAGCGCCGCCCTCAAGCACCCATGGTTTGCTCGGCTCAATGCCCGTGCGCCTGCAAGGAAGGAAGATTTGCCGTCCGCGTTGACAAAGGGGAAGGAGCAGCTGATCAATTCTCCGAATTAAGGCCTTTAAGCTGGAGTTTTGAGCTTTTAAAAAAGCTAGCTAATGACCAATTGAAAAGCTGGCTGATAGAGTAAGTAACTGTTAGCTTTTTAAAATATATATTTGGCGTCTGTGCATATCAAAAGCTAAAAAAACAGTTCTGAGTGAGCTTTTTACCTTTTAGTTCATTCTCTCAAAAGCTGGCTTTTCAGCGTTTTAAAAGCTAGTTTTTCAGAATCTATTTATTTCAGTTTTTGACAGTTTAGTTTTTCAGCTGAAAAAAGCAGCCTGAAAAGTTGAAACAATGCCCTAAACTGCACGAGGCAGAAGCTGCAATACGCCTGAGTTGAGAGCTTTTCATGCATGTAAAGACCAGATTTATCCAGTGATGTAACCATGTTTAACAATTCCTTTCATGTACGTCTTGGAATTTTATAAAATATAGTTAATTTGCATGATTGAATTTTACCATTGCGTTCAGTTTTACTGTCCAAATTGCGGAATTAGTTATGCTTTACTTTGATTGGTCAATGTGTCATCGTTCCAGAGAGAGCGAGAGAGAGAGCTGTTGGCGCTATGCAGATAAATTGTACTCCCACCTCCCAACACGGATTATTTGTTAATTCTGTTTGGACGGTTCTTTACTTAATTTTATATCGAGCGCTTTCTATCATACTTGGAGTGCTACTGCCGATTTAATTTTTTTTTCTTTCGAATGTGAGCAGGAGCACTGCTCTTCATATAAGGACTAAGGTGAAGGCAGAAACAATAGATCGGAATACAAGATTAGATTACATGAAACTAGAACGGGCCACCAAACACTGTCCCCCATTGAATTTTGTTAAAAATTCAAGAATCATACGTTTCACTGTGAAATTAGATTAATTCTTATAAAAATTTTATATAATTCTTATAAAATTTATACTTCAATGGAGGCACAGTAAAGACTAGTGTGGACATAACTCCTAACCTTTTAGACTAGCAAATGATTGAAATTTTATATCTAGAGTGATCTTGGCCGTCGTTTAATTTATCTATCAAATTTTAATGTATTTTGTAGTTATTTGTGATTCATCACACACTCCTTCAGCTATTGGCTTTCAAGCGAGAAAAAAATGAATGTGATCAATGGAGATGTTATCACATTCCAATTCTTTCATTTCGTTCATTTCTCTCTTATTGCGAACGGCAGCGCTGCCCAACTTGACCGCACCCTGCATCTAAAAATTATTCGAAGACCTGTGAGAAACATACTCCATGCTTGCAATAAAGGTCTTAATTAAAGACCAGAATATATCGGCAGCTAGATTTCAATGGATCAGTAATTGGCTCAGATTAACGCCAGTGGCAATGAAGCGTGAGAGTGTGAGGCAAAACTCATCAGGGAAATAACATTAAGGTCAGGATGACAAGAAATCCAGAACTCTGTACAGGATGGCACTTAAAGGTAGAAAGAACCACCAGCATTCACGCTCCAAACTGCAATTGCAGTGATCTTTGGATGGTCACAAGAAGAAGAGTTATAAATTCATAGAACTGGAGCCTCCGGAGAAAAAAGGGTAAGCTCAGTAGAATTGTCTCGCATCTTGAAACTGTAACATGTGCGCAGTGATAGTCTACGAAATTGAACACAGGCAGACAATAGAAACTTGGGTCGGCATGATTCTGGAAACGGGGACTGGCAGCAGATATCAGAGATCAGTAGATCACCATGAGCACCATATGTCATCAATTTACTGCTGAGAGTACATCCAGATGCTGAAGGAAGCACCAGTCAGAAAAATAGTATATGGTCGAACAATATGAGAAATAATGTTTGACTACATGACCATAGTAGAATAATTGCAAAAGTATAAGACGTCTCACCACAGCAACTGGGGAACCAAAACAGACAGCAAGGAAGCCATCTTCCAGGCCAGAAAGAAGGTGAGCGAGGACATCATCTTTGAACCCAGGGAGTTCCAAAATTGTCTGCAGGATGGGTGGTAATGCAGTTTAGTCGGTACTGGTAGGTTGTCAATGGAGTGAAGATGGGGGGGGGGGAGGGGGGAATAAGAACAAGGCAGAAACTGCTTGACTTGATCATAACTGGCCAACTCAGTAGCTAGCATTGACGATTCCGTTACACACGATAATAGAGCGGATCAGCAGGTCAATATAACACAGAAAATCACAGGAAGACAGCTTTGATTTACAAACAGGAAGATTAAGAAATCAGCTGCTACAGAAAATTGTTACTATGAATCTATGATACATTGATAACTGCCAGAGTTCTAAACGGAGCAGATTCATAAAACTACTATACAAAATTAGAGATAGAAGCCTCTGTCGACTCCCAGCAGCTGGTTTCAGCACTGCGTTGCACAAACATCTAGTGCAGCCAAAACTAACATGTCTGGCGGAGCCCACGGCTCGGGCCACTGGACGGAGCCGAGTGCGAGCGGCGAGGCCGTTGAGCCGCGTAGGGTGCCGGAGACACGAGGCCCACGACTCCACGAGGCAGGAGGAACCGCGCCGGGATTAAGACTTGCAGTCCGATTCGCAGTCGGGTTCCGGACTAAGATTCGGTTCCGAAATCTCCGCGCGTGTCCCGCAAGCAATGCCTGCCAAACTGGGTTCGGAAGTAGATCGATCCGTTATCCGACTCTGCCGCCTATAAATATAAGCGATCTATGCAGCGATCTCATTGCACCACGCCATCTCTCGCCGCCTCCTCTACCTCCCTCTCCTGCCACCGTCTCCGGCCATCGCCTCCACCACCGTCGACTCCTGTCAGCGACCCATCCAACAAGGCGATCGCTATGGCGGCCACACCCCGACTGCCCCGGAAGCGCTTCGCCGTCGGCAGCACAGAGGACTACGATGAGATGTGCGACCTCGGCTCAGGGGCGTGCGGCTCCGTGGTGAGGGCGCGGCACCGCGCCACCGGCCAGGTCGTCGCCATCAAGCGCTTCCGCGAAGGAGATTGGGCGCCGTTGCGGGAGGCACGCATACTCGACTCGTGCCAAGGCAACCCGTTCGTGGTCGGGTACCGCGGCCTCGTCCGCGCGCCGGGATCCATGGAGCTCCGCCTCGTCATGGAGTGCGTAGGCCCTAGCCTCCGCGACTTCCTCCTCCAGATCCCCGACGACGCCCCGCCGGGATCGGAGGACGCGGTGCGATTAGTGATGTGGCAGCTGCTGACAGGCGTCAAGAAGATGCACGAGCTTCACATAATGCATCGGGACATCAAGCCCGGGAACATACTCGCCAGCGACGATCCGAACGACGTCACCATGAAGATCTGCGACTTTGGGCTCGCCATGCACATGTCCGACCCGCCGCCGTACAAGATGGCGGGCACGTTGTGGTACATGGCGCCCGAGATGCTGCTGGGGAAGGCCGACTATGACGAGCTCGTGGACACCTGGTCCCTGGGCTGCATCATGGCGGAGCTCATCACCGGGAAGGTCCTCTTCCCGGGCTGGATCAGCGAGGACCAGTTACGGTGCATCACCGACGTTCTTGGCGTTCCGAACCACAGGGCGTGGCCGTGGTTCTCCTCCACGCCGTTCGCCACCAGCGTGCTTCCAGGACTACCGCACGTGCAGAAGAGTAACCTGCTACGCAAGCGGTTTCCTAAAACTGTTCTCTCCGAGCAAGGCTTCAAGGTGCTCAGCGGCCTCCTCACCTGGAACCCCGAGAAGCGGCTCACGGCGAGCGCCGCCCTCAAGCACCCGTGGTTTACCTGCCTCAACGCCCCTGCGCCTGCAAGGAAGGAAGAATTGCCATCCGCGTTGCCAAAGAGAAAGGAGAAGCTGATCGATCCTCCGGTTCGGCACAAGAGGCGGAAGCTGCAGGACGCTTGAGTTGAGAGCTTTTCATGCATGTAATGATGTAACGATCAGATTTGTCCACTGACGTAACCGTGCCTAACGATTCTTTTCATGTCTTGGAATATTATAAAATATAGTTAATCTGCATGATTGAACTTTACCATCGCGTTCAGTTTTACTGTACAGATTGCGAAATTAGTTATGTTTTACTTTTATTGGTCGTTGTGTCATCGTTCTAGAGAGAGAAAAAGAGATATGCCAAGTCAGTTTACATCCTGAGTTGCTCGTATTGAACAAGTATTGAAGTATATACAGGAATTAAGTCTGATATATATAAACGCTAATGATCTCCAATGTATTGAAAAAGACTATAACGTGCTTGAAGTTATTTCCATCTATTCTATATTTTCTTTTAAAAAAGATGAATTCTTGAAATTTCGCAAAATTGCAATGGCATGTGCCAAATTAATCCTTCCACGGGAATGTGTTAGTACAACGGGAAGTGGCATTTCGGTAGGACGGATGGTGCTCAAGTCTTAGCTCCAGGTCTTTCATCATTGTGCCTCGTCAGGGCAACATTAGAGGCCTTGCCTTGGAAATAATCCTCTGTCGAACTCTGTCCATCACTGACGTTTGGACACAGGCCGACACATGGCTGTGTGTTTGCGATTGCACGGTAGTGGACAGTTCGTCAGACAATCTCGTTGCCTTGCCTTTCTTTGGAGAGTGAGATTGGGGCGATAGGGCATCAGACATTCAGGCACCGCTGCTCCCAGTCTAAAACCAAAATGGACAAAACCAGCTTTTGCACTCGGGGGAGTTTGGGGCAGCTAGATTTTAACGTATGGTTACAATTGAGTGCAACTCTAATGCCTCTGCCAATTACTTCCTGTATAATAATTTCGGAACGGATAGAGTACAACGCTAGATCAATCAGCTGAGAAAGAGCTCATATCACAGACCTAATCACGTGCTAGATTGCCTGTTTACAGCCAGTTAAAGCATGATAACCTGCAGCCAGATTTGAGTTAATCATCTTTTCGGAATGGAAAACAACATAGTCACACAGTTCCACAGATGATAAAATGATCGATACACATACAGAAACGAGATCACATAACCACCAGACATGTTGAGTTCAGAACACAAGATGAATTTGCCAACAAACTACAGTCCTAAGCATACCGTCATGCTAACAGGATACTATCTCCTTAACACACCATCACCATCCTAATTCGAACGACAATGTCTCCGACGAACGAGAACGAGACATCTCTGCTCAGAAGCCGGTGGATCCGAACCCACCCTCGCCGCGCACGGTGGCGTCCAGGTCCTCCACCTCCGCGACCTCCGGCGTGGCGATCACCTCGACGATCATCTGCGCGATGCGGTCGCCGGGCTTGACGGCGAAGTCCACGTCCGAGTGGTTGAAGAGGATGACGCCCACCGGGCCGCGGTAGTCCGCGTCGATCACGCCGGCGCCCACGTCGATGGAGTGCTTCAGCGCGAGCCCGGACCGCGGCGCTGCGAAGGACCAACCGGGGGTAAACATTTCGTCAAACGGTTGAGGGGCGACAGGAAGCGGGACGCGGAAGTAATAGAAGGGAGGGGGAAAGAAGGGCGCTCACCGATACGCGCGTACGTGCCCTCTGGGATGGCGATGCTGAGGTCGGTCGGCACCAACGCCTTCCCCCGCGCCGGCACCACCGTTTCCGCCGCGCTGACACAGCAGAAGAACAAACAAACCCGTCAAACCACATCCGTGCGACGCGAATAAGAGATTTACTGGGGAGTTCGCGCGTGGTGACGATGTGCGTACCTCGAGAGGTCGTAGCCGGCGGCGAGGGTGGAGCCGCGGGACGGCAGGACGGCCTTATCGGAGAGCTTCTTGACCTTGAGCAGGGGCGCGATCTTGGAGATCTTCCGGGGAGGCTCCTGGATGGAGTCAGCGGCGGCGGCGGCACCGTTGGAAGAGGCCATGGCGGTGGTCGAGAGAGCACTTGGTCGGAGAGAGTGAGAGAAGGCGAGGAACTGGCGAGGAGTTAGCGTTGAGGGGAGGCAGCAGCGGCGATGGCGGGGACTGATAAATAGGGAGGCCAAGGTGCGAGGACAAAGGGCGCCAAACTTTCCCGCCATATTTGCCCTGCTCCCGCAAAAAAATTTCTCGGCTCCTGTGGTGACTTTGGGCAGTCTCCGATGCCACCGCCCATTTTATGGGCTTTGCTGAACAAATGCCAAGCACCACCTACCAAGATCCCTTTACATATAAACAAACCCTGCCAAGTTTTTTTTTCCTCGAACAGCAACCCCTGCCAAGTGGTTTGTGCTTTTCACAAGTAAATTTTTGTTGGAATTTTCAAATAAGTACTCCCTCCGTTTTAAAATATAAGTATTTTTAGATTTAATTAAAATCAAATTTTTCTCACTTTAATTACTAATAATATATAATTAATAATATTTTATCATATACAAATTATATTTTTTAGATTTATATGAAATAAGTTTTCATAAAAAATATTTTTTTATATTAAAAATTATGTAATTTTTTAAAATATTATTAGTAAAAGTTAAAAAATTTTGACTTATCCAATCTGAAAAATGCTTATATTTTAAAACAAAGTAGTATTGTTTATTCAAGTTCTGTGTTTGCCGTGCCCTAATTCTATTTTGTGCAGGTTACACGCAGTAAATGTGAATCTGAGGTCTAAACTTGGTAATTGGTGATCTTGAAATTTTGAACGCCAGATACGATCAGACCAGTTTCATACATTTCTGCTTCATAACCACGATGATTTTTGCTCCCAATTCGGCAAAGGGACAAAGTTCCAACATATACATGCTACTTCACCTAAAAAAATGTACAAAGGGCAGATTAAATCGATGCTAATATTCTAGCTATTGTACACAGTTACTAGATTAACATGGTATAACACGCAAATGTCTTACTGACAAATTGGCATTTTTCCATTAAGCATAAGGTATGATACACTTGATTCTATACTACTCCGTACATAACTAAGAAATCAATTGCCTTATCACATGATCGACATTGAGTACAACATGGGGAGGAAACTTCATCTTCAAAGTATTTCCGGTTGTCCACTGAAGGCCCATATCTGTAAATTTGAATAAGAATCAACTATCAACTAAGTGATCTCAAATTCTATACTTCATTCGAAATGACTGTATAACCGATCCATTAAGAAGTATTCCCACGAAGATCATGTACTAACTTTCAATGAAGGACCCTGGACAATCTAAGTATCAGCTACACAGGCATTCTGGCGAAGTACAATAACGAGTGCTGGCCTTACATGGACATAATTATTTCGCATTTCACAAGAATATTTCGGTAAGTGTGCAGAGAACAATAGATATAGCCATTAATTTATACCCTGCACTATAACCATTAGTTCAGTTCTGAAAGTTTTAAGTTTTACAATTACAACAGCACAATTTTTGCAATTTCTTTCCATTTGTTTTTTTTAGAAAAAGGGCACCCCGGTGCACGTAGCTCACGCAGGGTCTGGCAATTTGGGTCTTTCAGGTCCTTTTACTACATCTATTTAATTTGCAACGTCTATTTAATTTAATTTAATGGAAAAGGGCCATAATTGCAAACCTCAGCAAGAAGCGTGTCCCACACATAACAGTCACCATTCGAATACCCAGCGAAAAGAAGCCTTCCTGATATTGAAAATGCAATAGATGTAACAATTGGTAGTTCATTGTCGTTTCTATCTGGCCCCCAACTGTACACCTGAAGTTGGTGCCCTGTTCTCGTGTCAAATAATCTACATGTGCCATCATCTGAGCCAGTACCAAACCTTTGTCCATGAGGGAAAAACTTGACAATATTAGTGGCACCCTGATGTCCATGATAGGTTCGAACTGCTCGACTTGCTATTCTGATGTCCCAGAGCCTTACAGTTGCATCACATGAGCCAGAGACAAACATATTCGAGTTTGATGAGTTGATGGAGACACTGGAGTGAAAAAACGGAAGGTCAGACAATGTAGAAGTAAACAATTACACCAAAACAATTTAAGTAAACTCTAAATTTTGAAGGAATAGCAACCAAAACATTTCAATAAAGATGAACAGCATCTTAATCAGTACATTGTAAAGCAACAAAACAATCATGCTGGCACAATACATACATGCTGCCACAGTAAGTCACATTGGCTAGATAATAATGTGTTTGCCCCTACACATCAGATAGATTGAGGCCTTCTATTAGGGTGATTGTATTTGTAACAGGCTATAGATATCACCAACTTTGTAGGGGGGAAATGCAGTATCATACAAATGCTAACTGTGGTGAGAAGATGCAACTGTAGGCATGACATCAATATAAGCATGTACTGAAAGAACAGACTATTACCTTAAAACATCGGCTGTATGCCCAGATGGAAATTCACCTCCAAATATTGAAATCCTCTGCCCAGTTGTAACATCCCATAGGACACATGTCTGGTCACCTGAGCTTGTAATTAAGCGGGTCTCCTGATCAGGGACACACTGGCAGGATGAAACATATCCCTTATGTCCAGTAAGTATTCTTGATACTGGCATGTTTCCATCTCTGTCTATTGGCGAGCTGAGATTGAAGATAGAGCATGCACTATCAAGACCGTCGCAGGCAACAGATTGGCCATTGGGTGCAAATGCACATGCCATCACCCATGGACAATGTAGTTTTATAGCATGTGTTTTCTGGCTTGTTAATGCATTCCATACATTTAGCCTTCCATCTTGTAAGGCATTGATTATCCAATTCTTTTCAGGAGTCCAATTCAGAGAATATACCTGTGATGAAATATTTGACTTTATTATGTTAGTAATAGACAACAAAAAACATATTGTCATAGCGTTTTGTAACTAAAGAAGATACTCGAAGTGCTTATTACCACAAGACAAAGCTACAAAATCTAAAATCAAGCATCTTAAAACAGCTGAGTGCATGAAGCTTCTAGAGATAAAAGCTGTTAGATTCATTAATTCTTATGTTTGCATAGTGAAAATGAAAAACATCATTATCAAATAGTAGGATAAAGTAATATTGCTAGCCCAATGGTAAACAGGTGTTGTACAAGAAATCCTAAGAAACAATGAGTGCCTAATGTATTAAATTATTGGTCCATCAGGCCTAACTGTTGTGAACTTGAACTCAAAATTGAAAAAAAAAAATACTGCACAGAGGAAATCAAGATAGCATGGTTGAAGGGTACTCAGATTTTGAACAGGAGCAGGACATACATCAACTAGGCTGAGAGAAACTTTATGTGAGACAGAATTCTTTCAAGGTTGCCACCTAATGGTACAATATATCCTTGTATACTGAATATCCATTCCATTACTTGATTTAAACCTAAGAAATAAAGTCGAAATTCAAGTAAACTTATAGCTACAAAATAAGCAATATATCTCCAAGGAAACAAACTTATCTCAAATGAATTTAGATAAGACAAGAAGAATTGATAATTGAATGCTCCATACAAGTTGAAACATGAATTCTAAGGCATTCAAATGTTTATAACAGCAAATGGATCATGCATCCTATTCTAGCCCAATTCTTTCACCATGCACACAGATGTTCCCATGACAAAGCAGCAAAGATAGGTGTCTACTGTCAATGCAACCAATCAGAAATAAAAGATACAAGCAAAACA
>BCLG01000583.1:0-19869 GCA_001602295.1 Zoysia matrella | reverse complement strand
TAGATAAGACAAGAAGAATTGATAATTGAATGCTCCATACAAGTTGAAACATGAATTCTAAGGCATTCAAATGTTTATAACAGCAAATGGATCATGCATCCTATTCTAGCCCAATTCTTTCACCATGCACACAGATGTTCCCATGACAAAGCAGCAAAGATAGGTGTCTACTGTCAATGCAACCAATCAGAAATAAAAGATACAAGCAAAACATGTAGATGTGTAACACCTTGCCTTGTAGCTCGAGGATAAATATGGGTATACAAGAGAAGGAAATGGAATAGGACACAATCTGAATGTTTGGTTAAAAAAATGGTATCCAGTTCTTCAATGCTCATATAATTTGGACTAGTTCATCCCCATAATGTGCCGTTAAGTGAAACAGAGATTACATGGGAAGGACTGTGAAAATGATACATCAGTAATACTTTAGAGTTTAGAACGAAAAGAAAATAGCATACATAAGACTTGGAAGGGGAGCCTTCCCATGGATACCCTGGCTATAACTAGTCTATCATTCTCTTGAACTATCTTCACTCTAGTCTACAATAAGGAGCATGGAGAAACTTCGACATTGTTGGATGAATCCATACAAATTTGTACAGATTGATAAAAAATTATCAAATAGACGTTCCATTCAAGCCAACATCAGTAGACAGCAACCCAGCATAAATTCCCCTCCAGGTCATGAATCTTACTCTTAGCGAATAACCACACAAGTGGAATCACTCATAGTACTGCTCCAGATTTCAATTCTCAGCATTTCCGAGCACAAGCAACAATGCACAACCTCACCCACAACAAACTGGACAGGAGAAAACAGCAAAGAGAACTCACGAGCACCCACCTTCCCGCTGTGCCCCTGCAGCGTGCGACAGCATACCAGATCCGTCGGGTTGAAGCCCACCGCCGCCCTCCCCTGCGCCTTGGAATATCTCGCCACTGCACCACAAACTCAGACAAAAACCACGACAGTCAGTAAGCTCTTGCCAGCACAACATCCCCCTCTCCCCCTCCCCCTAAAAAAAAACTTCGAGAGCTCCCTGCGTAAGTGGATGAGAAGGAGGAGGAGGAGGCCTCACCGTCGGTGTCGAGGAGCATCTATCGCCTCTGCCTGAGCATCTCGCGCAGGGAGTTTACCGAGTCTGTGGCCGCTGCGTGCTTCTCCTTGAGCTCCGCCACAGACGCCATGGCGCCGTGACCACGACGAGCGTGGACAGTCTCAGAATTCGCGCGCCGGTAGGCCGCGGGCATCTATACGGATCCGCGCATAGGAAGGTGATTTCAATGCTAGTGACAGCTTCCACAGAGGTGGAGGTGGAGGAGGAGGAGACCAGGCGGTGGCGGGCTGGCGGCGACGAGGAGAAACGGACGAAGTTAGAGGGACGGGACGGTGGAGCGTGGGGGCGTGACACTGCGGCGTGAGTTGTTGGGGCGGGTTTGGGATCGTCGGCAGTCACTGCCCCAGCAGTCGCTGAGAGCAGTCGGCTCCATCGACGTCCGATGCCAGGTAAGGTATCGAACGGCCAGGCTCCACCGTGGCTTGCTACCCGAGCGGATGCGTGTAGCGTTTTCTACTGAAAATTTCTTTCTTGTTTTTCCTCATTTCAAAAAATAAAAAATAATATTCATACAACTTTTTTTAGTGAAATTTTAAAAAAATATATACACCCATCTAAACTATAAAATTATACTGAGAAATGAGAAAGGTGTTGAAAAAAGAGAAAAAAATATAATATTAGGATGTGTGAAATTTGTTTTGAAAATAGAGAAAATTGTATTGGGAAGTGAGAAAAATGTGTTAGAAATAGAGAAAAATACTCCCTCAGTTCTTAAAATAATGTCGTCGTTGACTTCGAATCTTCAACTTTGATCATTCATCTTATTAAAAAATTATGATAAATTATATATATTTTGTTATAATTTTATTTATTATCAAATGTATTTGAACCATGGTTCAAAATTTTACATATTTGGACTCATTTTTTTTATACATAAAACGAGTAGTTAAAGTTGAAATTTGAAGTCAACGATGACATCATTTTAAAAAAAGAGAGAATATTAGTAAGTGAGAAATATGTGTTGTGAAGTGAGAAAGGTGTGAAAACAAACAAAAAATTATTGAAAAGTGAGAAAGTTGAGCTGAGAAGAGAGAAAATCGTACTATTGTATAGTAAGGAAAGTGTATTGGAAATAAAGAAATATATATTGAAAAGTTGATGCAATTTTCTTTTTTTTCAACACAATTTTTTCACATCTCAATATAATTTTACTTCTTTCCAACAACTTTCTCACTTCTTAATATACTATTTTTAGTATAGTTTAGATGGTTGTATAAATTTTTACTTCCACTAAAATAAAAGTTGCATTAATTTTTAGCACAGAATGATTTTTTGATCGTCGGCAGTCGGTGCTCCCAACAGTCAGGAGCAGTCGAGATCTCCAACATCCGATGCTGAGGAACGTATTCCGACGGCCAATCTTGCTACCCTAACGAAAGCCTGTAGCGTCAAATGAAAATTTCATTCTGTTTTTTATTTCAAAAAATCATTCTGTGCTAAAAATTAATGCAACTTTTTTAGTAGAAGTAAAAATTTATACAACCATCTAAACTATACAAAATAGTATATTAAGAAGTGAGAAAGTTGTTGGGAAGTGGTAAAATTATATTGAGATGTGAAAAAATTGTGTTGAAAAAAAAGAAAATTGCATCAACTTCCCAATATATATTTCTTTATTTCCAATACACTTTACTTACTCTTCCCAGCTCAACTTTCTCACTTTTCAATAATTTTGTTTGTTTTCACACCTTTCTCACTTCACAACACATATTTCTCACTTACTAATATTCTCTCTGTTTTTAAAATGATGTCATCGTTGACTTCAAATTTTAACTTTAACTACTCGTTTTATTCAAAAAAATTAGTCCAAATATGTAAAATTTTGAACCATGGTTCAAATACATTTGATAATAAACAAAATTATAACAAAATATATAAAATTTATCATAATTTTTTAATAAGATGAATGATCAAAGTTGAAGATTCGAAGTCAACAGCGACATCATTTTAAGAACTGAGGGAGTATTTTTCTCTATTCCTAACACATCTTTCTCACTTCCCAATACAATTTTCTCTATTTTCAAAACAAATTTCACACATCCTAATAGTATATTTTTTTCTCTTTTTCAACACCTTTCTCACTTCAGTATAATTTTATAGTTTGGATGGGTGTATATATTTTTTTTTAACTTTCACTAAAAAAAAGTTGTATGAATATTATTTTTTATTTTTTGAAATGAGAAAAAACAAAATTTTCAGTAGAAAACGCTACACGCATCCGCTCGGGTAGCAAGCCACGGTGGAGCCTGGCCGTTGGATACCTTACCTGGCATCGGACGTCGGTGGAGCCGACTGCTCCCAGCGACTGCTGGGGCAGTGACTGCCGACGATCCCAATCCGGGTTCGCTGCGCGTCCAATGACGTGTGGGGTCCGCAGGGATGAGTACCCGGTGGACATGGCGTCTGACCAGGATGAATGAACGGGACCAGACACCAATGGATCAGTGACCATCGAAGACCAGAGACTTGGCAAGATTTTCCAAAGACTAGAGAAAATGGAAAGAAGATTATAGACTTGACATGTTGGCAAGATTTTTTTACTCCATATCTTCATCTTCTTTCCTCTAATAGCACTTTGTCACACCCCAAAATTTCTCATTTCAAGATGCGAAGAGTTTTTCAACCTTTCACGTACTTCAAACACTAAAAATCCAAAAAAAATAACCATTGAGCTCCCAAATATCTCTTCCTCTTCACATTCCCTATCATCTTCAGCCTTTCTACCTTCCTCACAATCTCTCCATGTCGTCTCCAACCCCTCAACTTCATCAACTCACAACCAACTCGCGATTAGACACAGATCATCTGATTCCCGCCTGCGTTCCCAGCGATCCGTCCAACGAAATTCGACAAAATTTGGTCAGAATGTGCTCCTTAATGTCCACTACAACATATCCAAAATTCATACCCATTGGAGCTCTGTATTCTAGGATCTCCGTCGCAACGATCACTGCTCCCTGTTCTGAATCTGTTCAGCGCATGCATCGATAATTCTATCCTTGTTTCTCTCAATTTCGACCATTAATTGATGAAATTCTTGTACCATATTGTGTTCCAGAGAATCCCCTTTATCGTTATCGAAGGATTTGCATAGATTCATCCCGGTTTATCTAGGAATGCGATTTGTTATCCAACCACCGCTGCAGGACCTTGTTCCAATTCGATCCCTTTATCTCCTTTTTAGGTTAAATCTTATCCAAGCCATCACGTCTCTCTTGTGTTCTACATAATTAAACACGTTCCTATTTGAAAGTGCATCTACACTCTTAGTGGGTTTTGGTGAATTGAATGACAACATGATTAAAAGACTAACATTATTTGTTGAGTTTATGAGCAGGTTGTTAGTTCAAAAAGAATATTGATAAGTCTTCATTTAATGAAGATTATCGCTTTTCTCATAGTTAAGAGGTTGCTCATGCTAAGTCAAGTGAAATGTTACAAGCTAAAAGTGAGATCAAAAGATATGTATACTCCAAGTGAAGATCTCAACAAAAAGGTCATTTGGCACATAAAGAATGAAGAGGACGTTCATCCTAAGTCAAGTGAAGAAAAAATAAGCAAATATGAGATTGAAAGCTATGAGTGCCTAAAGATTAATATCTCAATAAGAAGCCACTTGTCATATAAGGATTGAAGTGCATGTCAAAAAAGTCAAGTGAAGCAATGACAAGCAAAGGATGAGATCACAAGTTATGATTGCATAAGGATTAAGATCTCAATAAGAAGCACTTGACACATGAAGATTGAAAGTTGATGTAAAGGAAGCCAAGAGAGGTTGTGCTAAGCAAAAATAAGATCAAAAATTATGATGGATTATATTTAAGATCTCAACCAAAAGACCCTTAGTTTGTGAAGTTGACATCAAAGAATTCAAAAAGCATTCATTAAAGATACAAGGCAACATTTGACTCAAGTTAGTGAGAAGGTGAAAGATTAACTTACGGTGTCGTGATGGACCGGGAAAGGGAGAAGGGCAAGAAGGAGTCTTGGCGTCAAAGAACCTTAGTGCCGGAGAAGGACAAGTTGAGTTGAATCGTGATGGACTTTTCAAGCTACAAGGAGTCATATTTTTCTAAGTGTCGATATTCCATTGAAAAAGAAGAAAAGAAGTATCTTGAAAGCATTTTAGTGGATATTGATCACATAGATTGAAAGTTTCCAAGATTACTAGCTCAAGATGGAGTTGCTCAAGGAAAGCACATATTGTTCACCCTCAAGAAGCAATTTTATAAAGAAGTGGCAAGATTCAAGAAGTGAAGCTCAAGTGTTGCTTATAGCTTTTATTTAATTCTTGAGTATAGGTATGCCGCTCTATCAAGGGGGGTGCAACATGGACTAAAACATAATCTCAGTGCTCATGACAACCCAAGTGAGAGGAGAGAAACACAATGGCCATACACTTTCACAAGTTTTGCTGAAACAGCAAAAAACCGGACGTTCCAGTTTGCCAAACCGAAAGTTTCGGTTTTGACAGTTTCTAGCAAAATTGCCTAAGTCTTGACCGGAGTGTCCGAGAAGCCCTCTCTGGAGTCGAGGTTTCTAACCATTGGAGTGTCCGGTACTTTGCCGGAGGTCCCAAACCGGAAGTTCCGGTTTGGTGAACCGAAGTTCCGGTTTTCCCTGGGTTGTGTCTAACAGCTAGTTTCTTCTAAAAACCGAAAGTTTCAATTGATAAACCAGAAGTTTCGGTTTTCTCAGTTTCAACCCCAACGGCTAGTTTTTGAGGGAGTGGTTTAAATACCTCCTCTCTCCCCTTAGTGGTTGCTACTGGTGTTGCCCACGTTCATAACTGAGCCAAAGCATTCTAGAGTTCTTCCCAACCTCTCTTTGTGAGGCTTATGTGATTTGTGAGAAATCATAAGTGTTGGGTTGAGAGATTGCTTTTTGAGAGCATATTTGAGCACTCCCATCCATTGAGCACTTAAGCATTGAGTTGCAAATTCGTGAGCATTTATTACTCTTGAAGGTGAAGCCTCCTAGACGGCTAGGCGTCGCCCGGTGAGCCACCAAGCTTGTGGTGTGCCACGGAAAAGTTTGTGAAGGCCCGCTTCGCCTCCGCAAGGGAAGATGCAAGATAGTGATTTGAGGGAAGTGGTTGAAAGAGACCTAGCTTAGAGTTGGCCTTGTGAGCAGCTCAAGCTTCTTCAACAAAGATGTAGACGACTTGGGAGCAAGTCATTGAACTTCGGTGAAACAATTCCTCGTGTCCTTGCTTTAATTTGCATTTCTTGTTTCATTAAATTGTGTTTGTGACTAACCCTTGATTCTCTGTGAATCAAGTAGCTATCTTGTTCCTTGTACTCTTTTAGGGGAGCTTTGCAAGTTTCTCGAGAAATTTCTCAAAGTTCATGTTTATCCCTCTGTCTCGAGAAAACTGAAAGTTCCGGTATCATAAACCGGAAGTTTCGGTTTAGGTGTTTACTTATTGTGCTATCCAGGCAAAATCGGAAGTTTCGGTTTTACAAACCAGAAGTTTCAGTTTTGACAGTTTTAATTTCCGCTGCAAGTTTGTGTTAATTTTTAGGAACGCCTATTCACCCCCCTAGGCGACATCTAGGTCCTTTCACTATTCAAAGATTTTTCTACATTGTGTAGCCAATAATCGGGAACGCATATATCTTTCTACTGTTGTTTCTGCATGGACAGACGTGTTGCCGCCGTTTGTCGCTTGTTATCACCTAATGCCTTGAAGTTCCTTGCTGTAAAATAATACTTGGTGAGTTCCTTAAACCTTGTTAGAACTCTAAAATGACCCTCCATTGTTGCATATGATCTTTAGTTGTTTGCTTGCTTGTTTGTTTGTCGGTGATCGTGAGAACAGAAGAATGCGAGTCGGAATCAAGAGAGGCTATGAAGCGAAGCTTGAAGACCACTAAGCAACATTTTGAGGCAAGTGTCCTTGACCACATTGCTTCTAATTAAGATGAAAAGACTATAGGAATTACATGCTAGTCTTAAATTGGAATCCTTTGTCAGGTTTACTAGAGTATTCCTCATAATTCCTTGAAGCTGGTTCGTGGTTGGGTGTGGTAGTAGTTTATTTTATATGCTTAGCTTTGCTGTCATAGTTGGGTTTTGTGCAAAACTTGAACTATTAAAATTGATTAATTGTATATTTGCAACTTAATTATCTTCATGTTAATTAAAATAGTAATGACTTAGTGTATAGAGAATCTGAGCAGAATAGATGGTTTGGTATGATGCTTTTGGTTGTTATTCGGTGTTTATGGTATGTGTTAGTTCCTGCTTTAGATTCTAAGGACCGGTTCGTGAACCATGTAACTTGGCTTTACAGCGCAGCTAGAAGGCTTAAATGGTAGGCTCTAACTGACAAATTGGTTGAGCTTAGTTTGATGTGCACCATGTGGCGGTGTAGTGACGCAAGATGGGGCTCCTACGGCGGAGGTAAAATAGACTACATGTATGCCGTGGCGGTGAAACCTTAGCGGGTGCATATTGACTAAATGATACTTTGTAAATCCTTTGTAGTGATCTTTTGGCCACACACCAAAAGAAGTGTGTTATGTATCGATGGATACTGGCATAAAGAAGGTTTTTAGTCCACCTGGCAGCAGGGGATGAAATCACGACTTATGGTGAAAAGTGTGCAAACTCTCGAGAGATAAAACTATCATGACAGCCATGCTCACGGTCAAAAGCGGCTTGGATTGCTTCACGATGCTCATGGTCAAGAGCGACCTGGACTGTTTCACGATTAGTTTCACTTTATGGGTTGGTTGGTTCTAGTTGATCTCGTTTTGATAGTCGGGTGGGATCCGATGAGTTGGTAGCCAGATGTTGGTACCCTGGTGAGTTTGGTAGTCGAATAGAATCTGGTGAAGTCTCTTTGGTTCGTGGTTGTTTTGGGATTTCAAACTTAGTAAATAGGTTGATTAGTAATTAAACGATTTAGATGACAGTAATGTATTAACCCTGTATAGTCTTTCTTATTTATGGCCTTCATGTCATCTTTTTTTACATTTGCTTAGTATTTTATGTATTCACGCGTGTTGCTTTTGTTATTTTATTGCTCATGAATGCTGCTTAGTGACAAGAAGATCAAAGAAGTCAAGTCAACCGGTAAATTGAAGATGAAGCATACAAGGTTGAGTTGCCGCTAGTCGATTGCCTGTGGTGTGACCAAAAGTTTTTTTCTGTCACTGCTCTTCAGTATTTATTATTTTTTTTATCACTATAGAATTGATTATCACTGAATTGTCTTACATGTGTGATGAAACAGATCGTGGCATACATGTAGATGCCATCGGGTTTTGTGTTTACAAAATTCGGTGTGACAAATGTGCAGTTCACAAATCAGCCATCCTTGTGCTCGGGTGGTATGGGTTGCAGGGTTTTCAAACCGTGAAAAGCGATCTGGTTTTACCATATGATTAGTTTTTGATTTAAAAATTTTAAAAAAGTTTGAAAATTCAAAAACCAATCAATCAGTGGATAAATCGGGAAAATGAGCAATAAATTGGAAAATCGATCAAACCAATTTGATTTCGAATTCAAAAACTCAAAACCGAAAAAACTTATTGGTAAAACAAAAAAAATCAAATGGTTTCATTTTAAATCCTCATTTTTACATTTCTCAATTTTTTTATAATTTACTGTAGCAGTTTTCTAGTTTTGATGAAAATGGGCTAAACTGATCCGTACAAATGGTAAACTTGGTCGGTTGATGCCAACCGCGGGCGCAAGAATTTTCTTGCCTGAGAGAAGCTCGGCCGCGAGATGACGACCAAAGTGCAGCGAGACCCAAAGTTCCCGTTGCCTCACCGTTGAGGGTAGTAACGGGTTATTGGTTAAGAATTTTAATTTACTTTCTCTATTTTTAAATTATTTACACTATTAACTTTTAACATTAACTTTAATTATTTATTTTATTTAAAAAATTTGTTTCAGTACATAAAATTAGTAGTCATATTTTAAATACTGTTAATGATAAAGCAAATAATAAAAAAAATATTTGAATAATTTTTTAATAAAATGAATAGTAAAAGTTGAAGTTAAAAATCAACTGTGTCAATAATTTAAAAATAGATGGAGTAGTCTAAGTCGAGGGTTAGATAGCAAGTGTGGAACAATTTTTAATAAGATTTTGATTTATAATTTTTAAAAAGATTAAAATGCATGTGAAGGGTTTATGGACCCGTAGCCCTAATTAGAACAATTATAACAATTATAAAATGAAAGTGTACAACTATATCACTGTATGGTGCGGACGAGAGGTCAATGACGGTTTTCAGTTTATATGATTAGCTCTGAATAAACACATGCAGGTGTGAAATACTGAAAAATATAAGAGATACTCAGTTTGTAAAATTGTTATCACCAGCTACTTCAAGTTTGAAGTATGGATGATAATAATAATTTAAAACGGGGTATAGTATTTTTCTAGTTTGCCGTAGAAATTACCAAATAAAGTATTTGTGCAAAAGGAACGGTGGACCGGATGGACCATGTTGGGCAAGATACATGCTCTTTCTGTTTTAAAATTGATATCGTCGTTAACTTTTTAACATAATTTTTTATTATTCATTTTATTAAAAAAATAATTCAAATATCTAAAATTTTAAATTGTAATTAAAATAACTCTAATGATAAATTAAATTATAACAAAATATAAAATATTTATTTAAAAAATTAATAAGACGAGTAACTAAAACTGATGTTAAAAGTCAACGGCGACATCAACGTAGATACTATCCCAAAGTGAACAGAATTGTAAAATACTAACACAAAGTTTTGGATATGCAAAATACTATTACCAAGCATTTTAAGTTGTAAATTACCATCGGTGTTACTTTTTTTTAAAAAAAAAATCCTAACACTAGGCACTAAAAAGACATAAATACACTTAGATTTGCGTCCTTGACCATTTGTGTGCCCAATCTTTTTTTGCATGACTTTTAAAAAAACTGACATGATCTTTGGCAATTTCAATGATTATATTAATGATACATATATATGATTTTCTCCTACATATCAATAAGATGAAATTATAATTATCACTATATTAACATGAATTTAACATAGTCGCAACTTGGCGCGCAAACTCACTAGCAACACAAGTTTTTTATTCTGTACATATTCAAATAATAAATAAATTTCAGATTTGAACGGAAAATAAATAATTATTTAATTTACATTACAACGATTGATCTTTGGACTGCTGGGCTAGGAGAGAGTATGAAGAGATGAGGGATAAAATTGACATTTTTTAAATATTCTCTCTCTCAAACAAGATTTCAGCCCACATTTAGCGAAAAATGTTATGGTGTTAGTAATTTTCAACTAAAACAAGTGTGGTTGACTATAAAAAACAAATTTGTCATTGTATTTTTCAAATTTAAAACTTTGTAATAGTATTCTTCAACTCCGATCACTTTGGGATTTCTATCTTACACCCTCTGGTTTTAAATTATTTTTAAATTATTGACACTGTTAACTAACATCAATTTTGACCATTCATCTTATTTAAAAAATTTATTGTAATATGTAAAATTATTAGTTGCGATTTAAATTTTATTAATGATAAATTAAATAATAACAAAAAATTATATATTTGAAATTTTTTTAAATAAAATAAATACTCAATTAATATTAAATTCAACGCTATCAATCTTTTAAAATCAGAGAAAGTTGGGAAGAACTGTGGAAGTCGCCAACGAGTGAAGCCGCCAGTTTCCCTCGTGGCCTCGTCGTCCCCTGGACGACTTTTTCCCCCGCCAGCCTTGGCGGAATCCAATTCCAAGCCCACCGAATAGCCCATTTCGAGATCTAGAAGCTTCTAGAAGAATACCGGGCGCCAAGAGTCCGCGGCTCCGCGCGAAGAGGAAAAGCAGCAGCCACAGCAGGAGGCGGCGGTGGTGGCGAAGAAGTCGTCGCCAGGGGCGGCGGCGGCGGCTGGGCTGCCTGCGATGATAACCCGGTCCAAGCTGGTGGAGCAGCTCCGCGACTACCAGATCCGATCCCAGCACAAGTAAATCCCCCGCCCGCTTCCATTCACCTTCGAATCCCGACCCGAACCAGAATCCCACCTAGTTCATGGTCATTTGGTTAGCTGCAACTAGCTGTGCGCTCAGATCTCGCGTTCCCTGGCGCGGCTGGTGCGGAGTTCCGTCTTGTTTAGGCTTGGGGCCACAAGCTGTAGAGGGCTGAGTTACATTCGTGTTAGGTAATGCGGGTCGTGCATTGATAGCATAGATCCAGCAGAGTTGCAGAAGGCACAAAACGGCAGTTGGATCTAGCAGTGCCCTTCGTGCGTTGCCTCATTATTATTTATTGAAAATGGTGTTCGAAGGCATTTTCATGTAATAGTCCGTAGACAGCTAGGCCTCGTTACTTGGCAGTTCTTCGCAAATGATGAAATAGGGTATGCCATGTTGTGCTAGTTTTATCATTAAAATGATGCCTAATTATACTTTATTTTCTCGGTACTGTGCCTGGTGTGTGACTTTCTTGTTTATTCCATTGTTAATGGAGTACATCTTGATTTGCTTATTGCCACTGCAACACTACTAAGGGATTATATCCCACGAGTTCTGTGACATAAATTCGATGTTTCCTTGATGAACAGTGCCAAATGATGCTAACGAACTACATGTTCATTTGTTACTTTAGAAGTTAGTTTTTCTCAAAGTCTCATGCAACAGTATAATATGATAGATATAGGTTCTAGCACTGATGCAAAACAATTCTCTATCACTCTTCAGTGAATTGAACAATGTTTGCTTTCTTTGTTCTACAGGCGCGATATTATTGGAGCAATCTCATGGGGATTGCTGTGCTGTTTCCTTGTAATATCCTCATACATGACACTATACTTCAGGCACTTCTGGCTATCTGCTGTTATTATCTTACTCGGTATTCTTCTTCCCGCCGGGCTGTATATTTTGAGGCAGAGGAAGCTGGCAAAGAAAAGAGAAAGAAGACTTTTGTTGCCTCTCTCCATGTAGGGCTGTGGCTGTGCATTTTAACTTGTGGTTCTTATCTAGATAGAACCTGCATTCTTGGCTTAAGTGTTGCCTAGCACGGATCCAACGCTTCACACATATCTGGCCCCCTAATACACATCTTTATCCTTTAGCCATATCCAAAGTGCTACACAAGATGATTGTTTTACAAGCTTCTGTGTTGTGTGAGTACATATTCTCCAATGCTTTCTGCGTATTGTAGCTTGTGCTACCTGTTACAGTTTTTTTTCCCGTTACCTGCAGACTGAAGAAAGATCTCAACATGTCTGAATGCCTTGGATACCACAAATTTGTATCAAACTGCATTTGGAAAAAGCTCCAGGTACGAATTTTTTACTAAGAAATCAACAGATTTTAATAGGCCATTAGTAAGCCCCGCATGTACCCAGCAACTCTTATTTGCTCATGTGCTTTTTCCATGGCGCACACTCCTGGTGGGTTGTCACTGATGCAATGGCTACCTCAATGTTGCAAGTGAATTGATCTAAGAATTGTCGTTTCCACATTAATCTTGTCAAGGTTTGCCATGTACTCCATAGTCAGTCAATCACCAAATACAATAGGATTAGGGAGCTGCTAGATTTCAGTCCATTATATATCAATGGTTGTGGTTTTGGCCCAGTTCCAAACCAATAGGGATAGTTGTTAGCTATTACTAGTACTGAAATTATTCCTAGTGGTATGGAACAGGTTCAGCTAATGGTCCAGCTAATAATTAGCTAGCTCCCAACTAACAAGTATTTCACTATGTAATTCCATCCAACTAATAGTAGCTAATTGATGGAAACTATTGTCCCTCGTGGTTTGGAACACTTCTAGTTAATTGTTTGGATAGCTACTAATAAATATCTATTAGCTATTAGCTACTCCCTCCATCTCAAAATAAGTGTCTTTCTAGATTTTCAAACATGCACCTTTGACCATTCGTCTTATTCAAAAAAATTGTAAAAATATTATTTATTTTATTGGGAAATGATTCATTATTAGAAATAATTTAAGCATGATTTATTTATTTTTGTATTTTTTTAAATTTTTTGAATAAGATGAATGGTCAAACGTTGATTTTAAAAAAAAGTCAAAATGTCACTTATTTTGGAACAGAGGGAGTAACTAGGAAATATGGCTAGCGGTTTGGATCAGGGCCTTCGACCTCTTGATGGAAGAACACGAACATCAATTCAAAGAAGGAACAAATAAATTTCTCAACTCATTCTGTATTTCCAATGGTAGCATTGAGTGTCAATTCAGAACTTCCAATAGAAGTAGAAAAAAATCTAACAAAGTGACGACCAATGAAATCAACAAATAAGCTATGCTCATTTTTGGGATGGCCTTATGATTTGCTCTTTCGAATCTGTCACTTAACCAACAGGGTATGTATACAGAAGATCATATCAGCTGCTCGTTACTTAACTCTAAATCATATCTTGCCGGGTATAAGTTGCTTAATATTTGAACCTTTGAGCTCTTCAAACCATAGGCTGGTCCTATAGTAATTGACTCGCTCAAGAATATTAAGAAAGCAATAGTAATGTTTCCCATTTAGCATGTCTTCGTCACTGTGAAAGCTCCATTCAATTGATGCATCCAGTTTTGTTGGTCGTATGTGCTTCGTTTGGCTGAGAAGACATATGGTTGGCTATACGCATTAAGGGTCTGTTTGGTCTCCTGCACAGACCGCTGGCCAGGCTGCACCCGTGCAGAGACGTTAGATTGGATGCCTGCACACACTCGAGGGCCTGGCTCACGGGATGCAAAAGTGCTCCCGTAGCCTGGCTGGCTGCACAAGCCGCTGGGTTGCGTTTCCAGCGGGCCTGGTTCCGTGTATGCAAGATTAAAGAATGTTTTAATGATTGATTAGTGTATATTTAATAGTATAAAACTGATTTGAGTTCTGTTTCTCTGGAGTCAGCTCCCGGGATACAATAGAAATTTGGTTAATGATGGTATTAGTAAATAATTAATTTATTTTAAAGTATATTAGTATATATAACAGTAGATTAAGATATATAAAGTTAAAATAGATGTTATTAGAGTGTGGTTACACAATTTAAATATTAAAATATTTTATTTTTTATACTTTTATTTTATACAAATCAGAATCATGCGAACAACTAAATATCATCTCTTCTCAGTCTGTCTCTCTTGTTTTCTTGTTTTCTGTATATACAACTAATTAAACAAATATATCATCAACGGTCAGCCTGACTGCAATGAGCCTGTGTGCCAGGTTCACTTGTACAGGCAATCAAACAGACTTTTAAAGGTGTGCGTTTGGTACGGTTTCAGAGAATCAGAAACGTTTTAATTTTAGTTCTGAAACGTTTCTAAGTGAGAAACAGAATCATTTTAAAAACTGTTTGATAAATTTTTAGTGATTCAGATTCAAAAAGCGAGTAGAAGAATTGGAATGACCAATATACCTTGCAAAATTTGAGAAACTTTGGGAACTTGAGTGAACTTTTTTATGAATTATTATGATTAACCGTTGTAATGGATAAAACTTTGAAAATTAATAAAACAACTTTAAAAAATTTTAGAAATAACTCGAAAGGTACATACACGAAGAGTACGACGAGACCAATTTACAGAACAACTTTGAGAAACTTTGAAAATTGGAGGGATTTTTTTTGAATTTCTAAAGATTAATCAGAGGGAGAGGCAAAGAGGTAAACTATTGATGAAACACCGATCTAGCCGTTTCAACGTCACAAGCCATACGATTCACCGAAAAGCGTTTGGCAACGCTTCTAGCGTTTCACTTTGAGACGTCCAAACGCACCCTAAACTAATATTAAAAAATAAATATTAAATATTTTTTTAGATTGAATTTGTGATATAGTACTTACTATACAACATGAAGTCTTAATCTAATATTAAACATACTAATGTCACTTCGATGATGCTAACCATATGCTAATAATACATGTAACTATGAATGGAAGCGAATGCCGCGAGGCAGATCCATGGGAACCAGATTCTATTCTTGTTTCTCCACAGCCCAGCTCGAAGGCCGCCGTTGCATGCGCTCCTCATGTAGGCAACTAATCGTTGGGACGAGCCTGGCTCCTCAAACCCGGATTTTGTGCCGAGCCACGGAGCCGTCCGTTCCGGCAGGTGAACGACCCCCGCGCGCGGCGTTTTTTTTCCAGAAGGGCCCTTTTGTCAGTTGGACCGGCGGGTGCCCCCGCACCGCCAGGCCCATCATCTTTTTTATAACCCCCGGCTCCTCGTGCTCCAGCCCCTCAGTTACTCCTTGCATCCATGCCTCTTCGCTGGAGAAAACTTCTCTCTTCGTTTGACTATATGCTGCACGATGTACACATGCAGAGAGTAATTACTAATTAGGCATGAAAGGATTCTGGAATTTTATTGGGCAGATTTTAATATAAATCTAAATGATTATAGTCTGTTCATTTGTGTGGATCTTGAGGATTAAATTTGTCTTTACCTCATAGGAGATACAAGCTCTCTTATAATTATTAATTACTGCAGTACTAAATTTGAAAAATAATTTGTTTGTTTTGGAAACCGATCGCTTGCGACAGTATTTTTTATTCATTTTCTAGAAAAAAATCAGCAGATGAGATCAATTTGTTGTCTAGGAGGCAATAATCTATCTTAAAATGACTCTATTATTGGGGTTAGCTGACCTAGAAAAGGAGGCTAGTTTCATTACTGTATATAAGTTGCTATGAAATACTTCCTTCGGTTTTAAATTATTAACACCGTTGACTTCTAACATCAACTTGTACCATTCATCTTATTCAAAAAATTTGCCCCAATGTGTAAAATTATTAGTCATGATCTAAATTTCACTAATGATAAATCAAATAATAACAAAATTTTACATATTTGAATAAATTTTTTTAATAAGACGAATGGTCAAAGTTGATGTTAAAAATCAACGGTTTCAATAATTTAAAACCGAATGGAGTATAACATAACCTCCTAACACATGCAAAAAAAAGCCTCCAAGATGCACCTATTTACACTCCTAACACAATTCCATCTTATTTGTTGAGCCTTCGCATAGAAAAATGCGTGCAAGTAGAACTGAAAATGAGAACCATATAACATATCAAATAAATATATTGACATTAAGTAAATGCAATATTTTTTTCTAAAGTTAAAGGGGCTACAAATAAACAACGTAAAGAAAATAAGAGTTAGAATTCTGCAGAATAAAATCTTCACAACGACAGAGATTCGATAATAGCATCCAAATACGATAAGGTCAGTACATGTACGTAGTATAATTGACCAGTGGCCACACACCGACAAAGATATGAGCCCCCCGTTTTATGTATAGCTGTTTCAAGCAGGATGGATCATGGACAGGCTGCGGTTGCACGCATTCGACTACACATAAGTACCGCACAATAAGAAAGGGGACAAAATTAAAAGGAATATACTGATATGTGGTGAACAGAGATGGCTGGTTAATTGCTCCAGTCCGTCGACCGCAGCGATCACGTCAGCCTTCCTCCACCGCCGCATCGCGGCGCCCGCAGCACCGCCGAACCCAGCGGCCTGACGGGCGCCCACCGAAAGCCCTGCTCCGCGTGGCACTAGACCCCACTCACCGGCACCTGGTGGGGCACCGGTGGAAGCGGCTGGACCTGCGCGTGCCGTGCGTGAGCTCCGGGGAGCTTGGAGCCGCGGGCATGGGGACGGCAGCGGTGCCGCGCGTGCCGTCCATGTTCCCGGCGCGTGCCCTCCACGGCGTGCCTCTGCGCGCGTCACTCAGCCCAACTTGGGTGCATGCAAGGTCAACTCCGGCTGAGATGGTAATACCGTTTGCTTTAAGATCTGCGTTTCGATTTCCTTTTCCGTTGTCGAAGTGTCGATATGCATGGCCATTTTAGGCGACTCTTCTCTGACTCTGCGCGCGCATGAGGTCATCGACCTCGACAGCATCCGTCTCGTACTGGAGTAGTGCTACTAGCACCATTTTCCTCCTATAAATACGTTGCCAGAGCTCACCAGTGGAACTGCAAGAGTTCAGTTCACACACTCCCTCAGCATGCAAGCTACAGTGAAAATGTCTTCAGCAACACGAGCGGTGCCGGTCTTCTGCCTCCTCGTCCTCGTCTCATCCAGCTCCCTGGCCGTCGCGGGAACGGAGCAAGCAGCCGAGGGCACGTGCGTCGGCCCGGCCGTGGGGGGCAAATGCCACAGCGTCCCGAAGGCGCTGCGCCTGAAGCTGATCGCCATCCCGACGATCCTCGCGGCCAGCATGGTGGGCGTGTGCCTCCCGCTCGTCTCCCGCTCCGTGCCGGCGCTCCGCCCCGACGGCAACCTCTTCGTGGTCGTCAAGGCGTTCGCGTCGGGCGTCATCCTCGGCACCGGGTACATGCACGTGCTCCCCGACTCGTTCCGCGACCTCAGCTCGCCGTGCCTGCCGGAGAAGCCGTGGGCGGAGTTCCCGTTCACGGCGTTCGTCGCTATGCTCGCCGCGGTGTTCACGCTCATGGTGGACTCGCTCATGCTCACGTTCCACAGCCGGGGGAACAGCAAGGGCAGCGCCGCGGTGGCGCACCACGGCCACGTCGGCGACAGCCCTCCGCCGCTGCGTGTGCACTGTCACGGCCACGGCGGGCACGGTGCAGGCGTCGACGTCGTTGACACGCCGCCGCCGCCGCACGAGTCGGACAAGGCGGACGTGGACGCCAGTAGTAACAAGAAGCAGCTGCAAAGGAACCGCGTCATCGTCCAGGTCCTGGAGCTCGGCATCGTGGTGCACTCGGTGGTGATCGGGCTGGGCATGGGCGCGTCGCAGAACGTCTGCACCATCCGGCCGCTCGTGGCGGCGCTCTGCTTCCACCAGCTGTTCGAGGGCATGGGCCTCGGCGGGTGCATCCTGCAGGCCGAGTACGGCGCGAGGATGAGGTCGGTGCTGGTCTTCTTCTTCTCGACGACGACGCCGTTCGGGGTGGCGCTGGGGCTGGCGCTGACCAAGGTGTACAGCGACAGCAGCCCCACGGCGCTGATCGTGGTGGGCCTGCTCAACGCGGCGTCCGCGGGCCTGCTGCACTACATGGCGCTCGTCGACCTCCTCGCCGCCGACTTCTTGGGGCCCAGGCTGCAGGGTAACGTCAGGCTGCAGCTCGTCGCCTTCCTCGCCGTCGTCCTAGGGGCTGCCGGCATGTCCGTCATGGCCAAGTGGGCGTGATCTGCTATATATTCTGCTGCATGTGCACGCGAGGAGGCTGAAAGCGATTATAGGGAGTACAGTCGTACGTAAGTACGTAGTATGTGTATAAATACATGGTGTGTACGTAAGTCGTATGTACATGTGTGTAAATACATGGACTCATCGTACTTGAGGTGTGAATATTTGTAATGGAAGGTGTGTTACACTTATAATGTAAATTTGTACATGTGGAAATTGAGACATCGTTTTATCTAACTTTTTTTTTAACTTTTCTCTTTTTGGAGCAGCACAATTAACCAACATCTCCAATATTATATCCGGCGGACGGACCACTGGTCTCGCCGCCAGTCTCTCACCTGGCATTCCCTGTCCCCGAGCGGCCGTCGTCGGTCTTGCTTTGCTTGTTGGAAAAAGGGACAGAGAGCGAGAAGGCATAGAAAATGGGGCGAATTTTGCCCATTTTCGTTGGGAAGATGCACCGCACTTTGGTCACTCAATAATTAAAGGTACAGGTAGATCATTGTCTTTTGTATTTCCTTTGCCTGACAAGCATGGGAAACGGTCCAAACGGACATTTAGTCAGATCGCATATGGGTCTAATGGCGCGTGCCCGCATCCTTTAGTGTCCTGGCTCAGTTCAGACGATCTCTCCTTCACGACGACGGTTCTGTGGAACGGACTGAGTAGCAGTTGGTAACCTGGCCAAGCCGCCTGCTCCAGTGCTCCGCGTGTGCGCCTGTCGGCAACAAATGATCGTCTTCCCTCCAAAGTCTGGTCAAGGTCGTCGGCTCGTCGCCTCGGCGATTCGATCGACCACTACCGCCCGACGCCCGTGCTGACGGAGCCGCGCGCCCTCACCACTCACACCCTGTTCTTCCGCCGCGCCTCTCGCTGGGCACGGGACCCCGCTCCCTCCCACGCCAACGGTCAACGTACTCGTTCGTCGGCACCAGCGCTCTACACTTGCTTTACCCTTCCCCCGGACCGGCCCCTGCGGCGACGTCAGCCGCGTGACGTCGGGCGGACCGGTCACGGCCGCGGCTTGATTACTTCACTCGCCCTTCGTCCCCTCGACGTCGAGCTTGGTTTCAGCGGCGAGTTCGCCGTTCTTCTTGAATCTGAATGGTTGCTCCTGCTTCGTGTAGTACGAGTAGCGTCTTTCGTTGTGCTACCTGGCGAACTGGCCACTTCTAGACATGCTATGGTGACGGAGAAAGCTTCCACCAATCTTTCATGCGTTTTGTCCCGAAAAGCCATAGAAATATCCTGCCCTTACTACACTACAAAGCTTCAATCACTTAGGAAAGCTGCCATTTTCCGAAGCTCGGATTTCGCTTCCGCCGCAGGCTCGCAGCAACAGTCCTAACGGAGGTCGCCGTGAACTTCTTCTAGAACCTCCTGGTCGAAGTCCGGCGAGGCGATGGATACCTCCACCATCAGCTTCTCCTCCCCGTCATCGTCGCCGCCGCGGCCGCCGCCTGGGGCGACGGCGACCGAGCTCGACGCGGTCAGCCTCCGCCGCCTCAGCGACAACCTCGAGCGCCTGCTCGACCCGGCCTTCGTCGACTGCGCCGACGCCGAGGTGGTCCCCGCTGAGCCGGGGCAGGCC
>BCLG01000582.1:165081-178456 GCA_001602295.1 Zoysia matrella | reverse complement strand
ATTATTTGATCCATATTGATGCAATGCAGCCAAATGAAGATGGCTGGCTCCTGCTAAAATAAAGGGGAGTAAATGATGGAGACTGAAAAACAATTTAAGGTGGCTGGGATATTATGCCCCTATTTTTAAAGGCCTGTGAGTAAGCAAGCCAGTGCAATAACCTTTTTCGCAACAAAAAATGTTTTAAACCAGCAGAGACCTAGATCACCCTCCGGTAAGAAAATTTCTGTAATATCGAAAAAAAATAGAATGCCAAGTTCAGCTATTTAATAACGTGCAGTGTGCAAAACCAAGCACCCCATTAGCACTCATGAACAGCATCATCCATTGAAATAAATTCATACAAATTTTTTATTAGTTACAGCCTAGAGAGTATATACAATGCGTAAAGAAGCATATACTGTAGCCACAATTTGCAAGACGCAAATAAACCTAATCTGATAAAAAGGAATCGTGGGACAGTTTTATTACCGTGTCATTGGTAGGCAGTTGCTCCTGCATCCTTAATTTCCAAAGCAAGTTGATCCTGTCATTTCTAACTCTTCTGAGGCAATTTGTCCTAAGCTGTAATGGAAAAACAGGTGTTGTCGAACCATTACGGATGATAGACCCAGAAGGAACAAAAATAATCGATAACAACGCATTCAATTGGAGCTGACATATCCCCCAAATCAAATGTTCAGTTCAGAACGTATCGTGATCCCTAAAATAACACAGTTCATGTACATCAGGAAACATGTAGAAATCGCGCCGGAAGTTTGTTTAGGGCGCCGCCGCACTCCTGCAATCAATCGAACACCTGGTGCGCGGCACAGCCCGCCGTTGCCTCAACCGCAGCCTACCCTAATAATTCAACAGCAGCAGCAGCCCCAAAATGCCCAGCGTTCTACTAGCAATCGGAAGGCAAGAGCCACCGGCGATATGAGCTTGGAGTGTCGATGCACCTCAGCTTTCCAGTCAAGGCGCTGGAATTTGAGGGGTAGCCTCCTGGACCGAGCCGAATCCATGAAAGCTCACTCGTCCGCCGATCAACGCAAGGTCGGGTGCCTTGCCGGGAGTCCAAACCCGCGAGAACGGGTCACTTAGCAGTCAGCGGCGCGAACGCCTGGTCGGCGGGGGAAAGATTACCGCCGCCTTTCAGAAGGATCTACACGACCGAGGAAGAGCAACGGACCAAGTTCGATGAACTGACCGGAACGATTAGGTTAAGCCCTACTGTAGAATACAGGAATTTGTCCATTTCATTTTTATTAAATTGAACTGATTCTTACAACTACAAAAATTTTATATAATTATTATAAAAATTTTAAATTCTAAAATGATAAAAACATTAACACCATCGATATGTCCTACTCTCCTACACCTGCATATATTCTGGTTACAGGTGCTATAACTCACGCTCGTGCACGTCAATTTAATCATCATGTAAGTTTACATTTAAGCTCATGTTCAACTTCTTTATATCATAGAAATTCGTGTACTATTGTGTTACTTAAGAATCAAAGTGAAAATCAACTCGAAGATAGCGTCGTGCATGCTGAATTCGGATCGCAAGACAGCACCAATTTTTAACCCCTGCTACGCCTTCATACGGGCTCCATTTTAAGTGTTCAAGTACTTTCTGTAAAATTTATCAAATCTACTTTCCAATAGATCCGGTCCCACTTTCATATGATGTCGGAGTCAGTGTCAATCAATATTTTGCTACAGAAAATGCTGCGTTACCCCAACTTGAACCGTTGGCGCGTGTACCGAGTTGAGCCCATTAGAGGCGCGTCTTAGAGTTTGAAAACGACTACAACACCCTCTAATCGTCCTCCATCCTATTCAAAAAGCCTCAGCAGCCACCAAGAACACTCGAATTTTAATAGATTGAAGTTTAGCCGTCGCTACTTCGCTTGCAGCTTGCGTGTCGACTAGACCACCCGTCTTCTTGCTATCAAAACCTCACTTTTTGTTATTTTATCATATTGAACTCATATTTTTATCTAGCAATTCAATGCTTATTCATCTCGTTTTTACTTGTTCTTCGATTGCTTGTAGGACGAGTGCCCTCGTGGCTGTTTGATCGTGCTCACCATCAGAAATTGGTGTATCGATCGCTAAGGCGCAACATCGTGGACAGTTGTAGTCGGGCCGTGAATGTCGCTTTCTTCCACCAATCGTGATTATCATCTCCATCGAAAGATCAGGACCGAACCTCGCATCACGTGCTATCAGAGCTTAAGGTTGTTCAGTGAGAGATTTCAAATCCAATCTGATATTTACCTACAGTCTAGAAAAGCCAAAAAAACTATACCAGAAATTTCCATAATTCTATAGCCTTTTTAGCTTGTTTATCAGTACCATATGGTTAAGGCTTGTTGATTCTTCGGGTGCATCGTCATGTCGAGTTGCTGGTCTTAATGTCTAGTTATTTAGAGTTTCGAGTTTTTGTCACGCTCTAACGTCACATTTGAATCTTTAAAACCAGTATAATCACCATCCCTATATTTGGTCTACTACAACTTATTGGTTTATGCACGTACTTGGATCAAATCTACAATAGAAGAACAAAATAAACTCAGATCCGAGTTTGTTGGAAACAACAAATTCGGGTAACAAAATTTGTTGCGGAAGAAAACAGCCATATCTCTGCGATTCCTTACTTGTTTGTAACATTTTCGCACAATCTAGAAAGATCTCTGCGTTAACTTTTCAACGGATGCTCACTTGCCCAAAAATTCCACCAGAGCACGTCACAATCAGAAAAGAGATCTAGCATCTGCTCTCTGTACTTTATTGCATCTTTTGGGTAAAAAAAAAGAAAGAAATAACGAAAAAATAAAGCAAACAAAAAAATCAAAAAAAGGAAAGAAAAAAGACAGAGAGGGTTGTTTGTTCCTTCAATAGTGTTCTTCCTTGTGACCTTCATTTGTGTCCATACTCGCGTCTCTAGCACGAGTTTTAGCCTCGGACCAGCACAGTACTGGCTTTGAACGATTGCTCAGCTTGCTTTTAACTAATGTGGTACTAGTATTTTTCTTTTGTAATACATTGAGCCATTCTATAACTCCTCATATATCCCACTACAGCTGGACATTGTTGTGCCGCGATGCTGATACATTCATTTTCCTTATTGCCGACTTGTTGGTAGTCGTCATCTTTGTGTTGAGCAAGGTAAGAATATGTAAAAACTTAGTTGAGCAGACTTGAGAGAAGTAGAGTGTGCCACAACTTTTCTTTGTCAATTTTTTTTGCTGTTTGCTAACCATGATAGGCACAACAAGAAAAAAAAGCTTACGACTTACATTCTCAACAACGTGTAAAATCACATCAACTTCAGGTATATGATGATATTTTGCAAGTAGTCAGTTCGTCTATACCTTATTTTGCTAAGAAATTTGATCCTCATACATACATTGATTGGAAGCTGAAAGTAGATAAAGAATTTGATGAACATGACTTGTTTGAGAAAGAAAAGATTTACATTGAAAAGATTTACATTGCCTCTAGTGCTTTGACTAAGGTGCTTTGGTTGAATAGAAATATATTTGTAGGCATAATAAAATTTTAGAATCTTAGAAAGACTTTAAACTTCATTTTAGAGATTTTTTTTATTCCTGTATATTATGTTGATCATTTGCCCACCAAATTAGACAACTTGAGAAAAGATAGCATGACTGTAACTGAATACTTTCGTGACTTTAAGGTTTGTGTAATGTTTGGTGGTCTAGATGAATGTCAAAAAGTTATAATGAGTAGGTTTATGAAAAGTCTCAATTCTGAAATCCATGTTTTGCTCATCTTTAAAACTTACTACTCACTCTCGCACTTGTATTGGCTTGCTTGTAATGCTAAAAATCAACTTTTATCATCTAAATATACAAGCATGAACAATCACCATAACAAATTTGTTGAATGCATTGCTGATGTGCTTTTGTCACAAGGAGAATGTGACAAAGAAAAGTTGTGTGATACTATATCTTTTACTAAAATAGCACAAATAGATAGAGAGCACTCTTCTGTTTTTTGCCCTATGCCTAACATTGTTCACAAGAGTGAGAATAAGGCTAAAGAGGACATTGAGCTAGTTGTAGAAATAATAGTTAATAATGCTTGTGTGGTGCCTACTACAATGGAGAGTAAACAACATGATACACATTGTAAGTCTTTCACCACATCTGAATACTCTCATGCTGATTTGCTATTGCCCATTGCTCACACAAGTTTTTTGCAATCCTCCACAGAGCCTCCAGTGACTTACAATTTGTCACAAATAGCACCTTTCTCTCACGATTATAACAGGTTATGCGTGCAAATTTCTTTAATCCCAAAAACACAACTAGTTCATGGAAATCAAAATGTTGCTTTTGAGAATACATTTGTTGAGGATAAGCCTTTTCATTGCGCAGATTTGAATGAGGCAAACTTGGAGCTCAAATCTTCTTTAACTTAATTTGGTTATATTGAATTTGATGTTCCTTGTAACCTGAATTATTAGAAGAAAAAATTGTCTCAAAATTACAGTTTGCAATATTTTGGCAACTTTATTTTTCATGCAGTTGATAAATATGATGATCTTAAAGATTTTTTAGTATCTAAAGCATTTATATGTAGTAATCTGAAATATCCCTTTGAAATGCAAAAACAGAATCAAACAACAATGGTATGGACTAACACTAACAATGCCTTGCAAAGTTTCTCTACTTTTATGATCTATCAATAAGAGCAGCTCATGAAACATGAGAAGTTGTTGTCGTGCTCTGGTTACATGCTTATCACTCATCCTAATATGACAAAAAGCAATTGTGGCGACCAATGAATCGAGCCGAGGACGTCTTGCTATATAGAAGGGGTGAATCATGAAATCTTATATATCTTTGCTGTGGCGCATAACTGCATCAAAATACCCTCATGGCCTTCACCTTTTGCAGTTTGTAGAGCGCATAGTGGGGTGGCTGGTATTCAATCTGAACTTGAGTCGAGGACGACTCTAAATCAAGTGGGGGGAGGATGATGAGATCACATATATACCCCGTGGTCTCCACCTTTCATGATTTCAATATGGCATGGTGGAGTGGTGGTTTTGCAATCTAAACTTGAGTCGAGGACAACTCTAATTCAAGTGGGGAAGGATGACGAGGATATCAACACCATCGATCCTTACACCTGCATATATTCCGGTTCCAGCCTTACAGGTCCTATGACTCGTGCTCGTGCACATCAACTTAATCATCATGTAAGTTCACTTTTAAGCTCATGTTCAACTTTTTTAGACCATGGAAATCTGTGTACTTTTGTGTTGTTTAGAAACCAAAGAGAAAACTAAATAGGAGATAACGTCACGCATGCTAGATTCGGATTGCAGGATAGCACCAACTTTTAACCCCTGCCACACCTTCATACGGGCTTCTTTTTGAGTGTTCAAGTACTTTCTGAAAAACTTATCAAGTCTACTTTCCAACGGATCCGGCTCCCACGACGTCAGAGTCGGTGCATCACCCCAACTTGGCTGTTGGCCCGTGCACCGAGTTGAGCCCATTAGAGGCGCGTCCTAGGGTTTGAGGACGACTCAGCACCCTCTGGTCATCCTCCATCCTATTCAAAAGCCTCAGCTGCCACCAAAAACACTTGGGTTTTGATAGATTGAAGTTTAGCCGCCGCTACTTCACTTGCAGCGCGCGTGTCGACTTGACCGCCCGTCTTCTTGCCATCAGAACCTCACCTTTTGTTGTTTCATCAGATTGAACTTATATTTTTATCTAGCAATTCAGTGCTTGTTCATCTCGTTCTTGCTTGTTCTACGATTGCTTGCAGGATGAGTGCCCTCGTGGCTGGTTGATCGCGCTCCACAAAATCGCGCTCACCATCAGGGGAATCGGTGTATCGGTCGCTAAGGTGCAATGTCGTGGATAGTTGTAGTCGAGCCGTGAACGTCGCTTTCTTCCATCAATCGTGATTGCCATCTCTATCGAAAGATCCAGACCGAACCTCGCATCACAAAAGAGCTATAAGCTCTCTTTTTTAGCATTTTAAATAGACATTCAGCTGAAAAGCTAAAAGCTAAAACATATACATTTCTAAAAATTTAACTTCTGAAATATTGAAAATGCAACTTTTAAGAAAATAAATTAAAGCTGGAAAACTCATCCAGAACTTCTTTTTTAACATTTAGTGTGCAAAGAAGTGAGATATAAGTATATTGCTAAAGGCCGGATTAGAAATGATCCAAACTATTGAAACTAAGGGCTAAAAATAAAATAGTTTGACCACAATTCAAAAATTCCCATTTACCCTCTTAGTTATACTTATTCCGATTTTAAAATATTGACCTCATTTAATTTTAACATCAACTTTACCGGTCCATATTATTTTAAAAATTTTGTTCAAATTGTAAAGTTATTTGTTATGTTTCAAATACCACTAGTTCAAATTGTAAAGTTATTTGTTATGTTTCAAATACCACTAGTTCAAATTGTAAAGTTATTTGTTATGTTTCAAATACCACTAATGATAAAGTAAATTATTTATCATATTATTTTAATAATACAATAATTTAGATTTATATTATAAATTAACTGTATCAATATTTTAAAACTGAAGGAAGTACATGATTTTCAAAAAGTTTTCCTTTGTACTAGCCGGTTCGTTTCTCTCCTCAGTTCGCGCATGTGATATCACATTCGAAATTTTGAACAGAGACTAGATGTGTGTTACTGCTCAGAAAACAAATAGCCGGCTATAGCTTTCGCTATAGCTGATTTTTAACAGCTCCGCTATTACAAATTAGCCGCTATAGCCCGCTATAGCTCTCGCTATTAGTTTTTTTGAAGTATCATCTGCTTAATGGCTTAGCCTGCTATTTTTTTCATGGGTTACTGCCTACTACTAAAGATCTTCCACAATACTCAAAGCCAGCAACGAGTCGGGGAAGGAAGAATTGGGGCTAGATGCCTAGATCGGCCAAGGTGCAAATTGGGGTGAAAACGGGGCGAATAAAATGAACTAAAAATTGTGAAGGTCAGATCGGATTACAATCGGACCGAAATTATATTTATTTTTGAATTAAAATTTAATAAAAACCAAAATAATTTGTGAAAAGATCCACTGCCGAGCCCTTTTAACACGCTTAGGTGCAATGTAGCTTGAGAAAGCTCTTTCATAGCGACAAAAATATTCAGAACGTCGCACCGACCTCATGCACCTCCTGTTTTAAATAAAAACATAACCGCGAAGCCTAGAAAAATTGATATTTTATCCTGTTTTAAATAAAAACGCTGTTGACTTCTGATGCTTCTTTTACAATTCAGCATAAGCGCCCTGGCTACTTGGGTTTTGCACCGACGTCATGCACCTCGACGGGCCGCACATTTCCCGCCCACCATGCCGGCGAAGAAGCACCGACGCTTACCTGGCCGCGAACTGCGAATCCAACAGGCGCCCGCGCGCACTCTCACTCTTCGCGGTGGCCGCGCCCCCCAAAAATCGCGAGCTCAGCGCTCCCGCGCGGCGCGCCCCCGAGCTCACGCCGGGCACCTCCTGTGCTGCTCCAATCGCGCCGGCGCTGGCGCCGGAATAACCTTCCGCTCTGTTCTGACTAACAATTTAAGATTCATTTTATTAAGTTTTGATAATTAGATACACTAATTCACTGTTAGACACTCACATGATGATCTCATGTGTCATTCACACAGATATGTCAAATTGTCGAAACCACTACCAAATAAATCCTAAATTATATTAAAAAAAAATCATGCACGATGACGCGGGGCACGTCCTGCGCTGCTCCAATTGAGCCGGTGCCGGCGCTAGAAAAACCTTCCATTCCATTCCACGCACGGTGAACTTGCAGACATCCGTGGCCGGCTGACGGGCAGCGTGGAAAACAATAATCTTACTGCCAAGCAGTCCATGCTTGCAACAGGCTCTCCAGCCTCTAGTCCAGGTCGACACCTTAGCTGTCAGGGAATAAACATCAAGCGACACAACGTACGGCTCGGCCGCCTGGCCGATCCATTTGGGGAGAGCACGCCATCATGGCGGCGTCTCGTCCGGCGCCACGACGCGTAGGCCGGCCAGCCGGCCGGCCGGCGGTGCGGCCTGCCCCGGTCTCGGTCGCGGGCCGACACCCTCCGATGGCGATGGCACGGAAGTACACTTGTTCGAGCAAGGCGCCAAGTGCGCTGCTGGCCCGGCCGGCGCCGTAGGAATGATCCATCCATCGATGATCGATCGATCCAGCTGCTGCTTTCGCCGAGGCCATCATTGCGGGCCTTGCGGCGCTGGAACTGTTCACCTCCCTTCTCTTTGTCTGGAGATATCGTGGCGTGTTAACCTGTCGTTGTTCCCGTCGAGTGCATCAGTTTAACAGGCCTGTCAATGGCGCTTCGCCATCATCCTCTCAGTTTCGCATCTTCGTTGATGTAGTACTCCTACTACGTGTAAACAGTGTAGGAGCACACGGCTTTGTCAGTCTGTCGTCGTGTGGCTTCAGTGAACTCGCTCATGCACAGTCACAGCGAATGTGACTTTTCTGACTTAACTCACGTGTCCCCGGTAGGATCGATCGTGCATGCATTATTCAGAGTTTAACCAGAGAAACGCTTCTACGGACGAACAGACAGATCCAAAGGCCATCTAGAAGACAAAGACGTCCTAGTTTGGTGATCCTATTAGCTGTGATACTTCCTCCGTAAAAAAATTGTAAGAATTTGTACATTTCTCGATACAAAATAAGAATCAAACAAAAAACTATTGTACCTCTACTTTTAACACACACACAAAAACTTCTCACTCATCTGACCACCCTTCATTTATTACGTTCACACTCTTTAAATCCCTACATTCTTAAACAAATACAAACTCTTTAAAATGCTTACATTGTCGGATGGAGGTAGAATGTCATAAAAATATTTAACTATTTTTTGTGATATACGGTCACTTAATTATCATTTACAAAATCCAAATTTTAACTATGAATACATCACTTGTTGTATGGATCTACCACTACTCGGGCCCGAGAGAGGGAGTAAGGCCAGGGTGACATGCGCCCATGCCAATCATCTCCTTGTACGTAATGCAGCATGTTGCTGGAGCCTCGTCTCCTTGTGGAACCCGTGCCCATGAAGTGTGGAGCGTGCGGTGGGTTCGGCGTCCATCCGTCCATGCATGCATAGGCAGCAGTCTTGCTGGTTCTTGTGTGCGACGACCGTACGTAGACTTAACCCCTGCTGCCCTCCGTGGCTCCATCTCGCCTCGAGCCAGGGCCGGCGCCGTTAATCATGCATATCAGCGCTGCGCCGCCGCCATGCACACCGTGCCGTGCGTGCAGTGTGCACACGCTGGAGGCTATCTGCCGGCCTAGCAGGCGTGGTCGCCGGTCGTAGCCTCGTAGGTCCTTCGTCGCAGAATCACAAACCCGACGCAGACTAGTGTTCAGGGACACGCCCGACGACCAGACCAACAGTCACGTCGGATGTCGACCATGCCCAACCCGAGGCACTCGTTTGGAACAGTGCCAACGAGCAACACCTTTGTCACAATCCGGCCTGCTATAGCTACCTGCATGCACGTACGACGGCACGCCCATATCGCCCCTCCTATCATCGCGGCGACATTGAGTCGTGAAGCGACCAGAGACGGGACCCGGCGAGACAGCACGAGCCGCGCAAAAAGCTCTTTGCCACGACCGGTGCATTGCGATCGATCGATCGTGCCATGTGATGATTCTCTGTACTTTTACGTCCTACAAGCTCTATGTTGTTGACGTTGGTTACTGTAAAATAAAAATTAAAAATATGTTTTTGAGATAAATGAAAAGAAACGGGGTATCAAAGAGTACATTTAGTTTCATATAAAGAACTTTGTCCAAAAATTAGAAGGGTCCATATAACATTATAGGGCTTCACGAACAAGAAAAGTTTATGTCAAAAGTTCCATCAGAAAATTCCAGGGCTTCAAGTAGTAGTTGTATTGATTCTTCGGCATAGTTTAACATAAATTCCTCTTCCAATGGGTATATATGGCATTGCTTTTCAAAACATCCATACATTCAACATTACGAAAAGAGACACCATCCAGTAAAATGAAAAGTTACAAAGCTCCCTGGGGCTAAAAAAAAATCCCTTGCATGATCACCAGAGAGCACAAAAGAAGAATAGAGAACTTTAGGCCGGTGTGTGGTGTTATCTCTGGGACAACACAATTACATAGATCTTGCAAAAGCTCCCCGGTTGTCAAAGGTCACAGTACCATTTGGGAGGAAAACATGAAGGATATGTACGGTTCTTGATGTCGTAGAAATATATGGTTGCGCCTTGAACCAACTGCTAATAGGCAAAGTTGTAGTGGTGGTAAAAAGCAAAGTACTCCATTCCAGATTACACCTTGCATGCTTGTAAGCGACAATAGTGGTACTTTTTAACTTTAGCAAAAACAACCACTGCCTTATTGAGGCCGAACTCTTTGCTTTTCATTCATTCCATCCAGGGTTTTAGAAACAAATGAAAACTGACCCGGTTTTTAAGATTTTTGGTAAAAACTGATCCAGTTCAGTTTAAATAGGTGATCGGTTTCGTTTGAAAACCGATCCTGACACTGTAGCAAAACCAGCAAGCTCGATTGGTTTCTCTGGCTAGCCGGCCGGTTTTGAAGCGTTGAAAACTGGTTTGACACCGGTTTTTAAAACCTTGCTTCGAACTCAAAAATAACTCTATTTCTAGAGCTGTTCAATTTCATACTAACTGATTATACTGGCACTAATAAAATGCCCAACGTGCTTAACTAAAGCGTGCACACGGAGGACAAATATTCAAACCATGTCGTAGACCGTACCGTATCTGGTCGTGGCTGTGCAGTTGTGCTGGACCACCTGGTCAACAGCAGTTGGAATTAATACCAGCGCGAGATTTCAAGATCCTCAATCAATTCCTCATAGCGCCCAACAATGTGCGAAAACAGTGACGGGAAACATAATACTTCCATGCAGCAAGAGCAATTTGGATTCGTCATCTAAAGATAGTTTATTTACTGCTACTACCTCTGTACTAATAGAAGTTTATTTTTAGCTTTTGTTAACTACCATTTTGACCAATAATTTTTATAGATTCAGTTAAATTTAAAAATTTAGTATTTGTATTTTTATATTCATAAAAAATACTTTCATAATATATATAATTTATATTATTAAAATTAATTAAATATATTTAAATCATTAATCAAAATCGTAGTCAACAAAAGCTAAAAATAAACTCCTATTGAGACGGAGGAAGTACGTGCAATCTCTTTGATTTGAATTAAGAGGTGCATAGATTGATGCTGTCTGAGCCATGGTTAGTACTGTAGCAAATAGACTAAGCATCCGTCAAAGAATATATGAAAGCAAAAAAACTACTAGCAAACCATAAAACCAAGATCGATGTCTATGAGAAAACCCAGTGTGGCGACCACAGCCCGATCAACTTCCTGCCAAAGAAGCGTGCGTGGATAAAACCTGTCTTCGACCAACCGAGCGCGTTCTTAAACCCGCTACCGGCTCCTTCTCTTGTTGGTCCCTAGCTCCGGCCAGCCGTGCTCTGCTGCAGCGCCTTCGTGATCGACCGTCCATACAATCACCAACCGGAACGGTCACCAGCCAGCCCCGTGAATCCCGCTCGCTCGCGCCGCCTGATCCCGGACGGAGGATTAATCACTGGAGCCCGGCGCATGGACTCTGGGGCGGCGGCGATTTATTGTGGAGCGCAGTTTTCGCTGCTACGTACGCCCCGCGCTGAAAAAAACGCCTCTCGCCGGTGGCCGGCCGGCATCCCCGGAGGAGCTAGCGAGGAGAGGACCACGCCGCTGATCAATCCAGGCCGCGCGCGGCCGGGCCACCATCGAGGTGGCTGTGCGTGCCGCCGGTCAGCCCTACAGGTTAGCTACCTGGTAACAGTACTACCGGATCGCGCTCTTAATTTATTTCCCTGGCACATGGCTGGTGAGCGATGAGGGGAGATCGACCGGTCTCAACTCTCCAGGCTCCAGGAGATCAGTACCTGATGTGATCGGGTAATCGATCGATATAGGTATCCGTTCCCAGGAGGCATGGTGTGTCCTGCTTCACAGATTATTAAGTAGCGAACCAGTGATCAACAACTAAACGGTCATGGTTCACTAGCTTGTCTTGGTAGCGTGGACCAGGGTAACTGGCATCTGAAAGACAAAGCAACGTATGCAGCAACTAGCAAGCCAGCAACCGGGGCACGGGCGGGCACTTGACAAACCATCATGCGCGCACGACGCCGCGATGACGCCACGAGCGGGGCCGCGGAGCGGAGAGGACCGGATGTGGGTGCCCGGTCGACAAGTTCAATGTTGCGTGATGTACTAGCTAGGAGTGTAAATATGTGTGTCTAAGATTAGCCTCTAAAATTTTTTAGTTAAAAGTAAACTATTTTTTTCAAGTGATGAAAATTTTGAATTTTTTTTTTTTTACTAAAGAGGTTTGGAGGGTAACGTCGTATGATTAATTTTTTACTCTAAAGATAACCGGGAATTATATCTGGTGCATGCGAGCAATAAATTAGGATTCTGGGGGCTAACTACAGGTATATCATGTACTGCATACGACACCATGTGAAAACCGGAGGCAGATTTAACTACAAAGAGACCCTACAGGAGCAGCCCTACTGCACGGCACCGTGGGGCGGGCAGTCCGTGCATGCTTGAGCTGCAAGAGGGAATTCATTCAAGTGGTCGCTTGCATCGTGCCATTTATTCGAGATCCAATGATTGGTTGGAGCTATATTTATCCGCATGCAATCTCTGTGACGAAGACGGTGTGTTAGTAAGTGTTTGTTGCTTCTCAAGCGAGGGAGAGAGAAAGGTTACATTGCTAATAGATATTATACATATAAATGGCTATATTATGACACTTCGTGACATCAACCTAACTGACACTAACCATATTAATATTCTACTAAAATTAAAAAAGAATACTAATTCATAATTTCTTCCATTTTAAGTATCAATTTTATGCGTATTCTATATAATATTGAGGTGAAATTAATTTCAATTCAAATGTTACAAAAAATAATGAAGTCAACTTCATTTTTAATATCACTATTAATAATTATTTTAGATTTTCATTAATTGTATAATGTATTCATCAAAATATAATAACTAGAAATATTACATACTTTATTATTTGTTTTTAAAATTTTAAATATTAAGAAAACTAAGCAATAGATATTTTAAGAAGAGATATTATTTTATTTCTATTAAAATTTAAATTAAAAGGTTTTAGTTGGTGAGGTCAACTTACAAGTACAAATGTAATGAATCCGCATCAGCATTTGCTAAGTAATTTATTAAAAATAATAATAAATGTAAGTCAACTAAATATATTGTTTTATAT